>JAJONZ010002371.1:0-51369 GCA_029582445.1 Solanum paucissectum
ACCATTTAAGCCTCTATCTCAAGTCACCCTAAGCCACACTTAAGTGAATAATGAAGTGACCGCCCATACAACCTCTTCATATACACCTAAGTGTTCCTAAGAGTTACCATAGACAAGGGTTTTATCATTACATTATAACATACTAAGTAAACATTCTTTATAAAACCATTTAAGAGACACAAAAGCATATAGGGGACAATCACATAATAGCCCGAAGGCTTAGGGAACTCACTTTAGTATCTTCTAAGCCTACTCGTGCCATGTGTAGTTAGCATCCCATACTACTACCTACACGTTGTAGAACCTATCCAATACTAGAGTGCACATCCCATATGATGTGGGCCTTAACCGACATAGATCACACTAGCAAGGTATGGAATCCGGAGTCTATCCTACTCCATGGAGGTTGTTCTACTTGCCAAGGGTAGAACTAAAAGAAACCCATGTTGGCACATGGTTTAAGAGATGTCCAAGGATGTTCATTGTGCCTAATCTCATGCTCAACTAGGCCACCATCCTAACCACATCCACTCGGTGCTTAGCCTTGGTTTTCATAGAGTATTCAATCACATATGTACTAGAGAGGGTTCCTTTTCTAGTTCAACCAACTCATAGTACCTCTTCGCAAGAAAAGCCCCATTTCTTAGTCATAGCCAATCTAGGTTCATAAGGATAGCTCATTTGACTTTCTTAGATAAGGATTCTCATGCCGTTCTGGCTTCATGCATCTCTAAGTCTATCATTTCACTCAAGAAGGGAACATCACCCTAAGGCCCATCCTTCAATGTTATACATTTACTTAGGAAAGCTAGAATCATGAAAAAGGCACTATGCTTAAGTCTACCAATTCAAGTCTTGGCTTATAATTCCTCTTTTAGCATTTATAGGAAGAGCTCCATTACTAAGTCATAGCCCAACCAAACATTCATATATATAATCAAGCTTTCATAACACAAGACAAGATACTCAAGTCTAGCATATGAGCTACAACATCATCTTATAAAGACTCATCATAGTCCATCATCACCACATATCACCATTTCAAGAGAAACATGCTTTCACATTAGCATAATAACACTTTATACAATATCACATTTATACCATTAGAACATCTTCACATTATAGCTTCACACAAACTTTACATATAGCTTCATATAGGACTTTACATATAGCCTCATATGTGTATAATAATACAACAATATAATAACACTTTTATAATGCCCTTCATGGCCTCAATTCACAATAATACAATATTTCAACATTATACAACTACTTCACCAATGCCTTCATGGCTACAATTCACAATAATACCACACAAGAATAAGATATAACACTTCCACAAAAAGTGGATTCAACCTACCAATAACAATCAATTCAATAAAGAGAGTTCAAGCTTTCTTACCATAATCCAAAGCCATAGCCAAAATCACCAAAATCCAAGCAATCACCAATACTTCACCCTTAAGGCTTACCACCGTTAATTCACCCATAAGGCTTACCACCCTTAATTCACCCATTATCAACAATTAATTATGAATAAATATTAAACAACACAAGAGATATCAATACAATTCACTTTACACATAATTCCATCAACTTTGAATTTATAGAAATAGACCCACTTCATAGCAAATTTTAGGGTTTTGTAGAAGACAAGGGTTCATGGAGTAGTTCATTCAAAAACCACAAACAAACATCAATTAATCGATACCCAAATATTTCAAATCATTTTCATGCAAGAACCCTTGATAGAATTCAAAAACAAGCTTTTAGTCACTTTTTGAAAATATTGTAAAATCCTTTGAAATTGACTCTAGGATGAAGATGAGTCCTAGATGAAGATCCACCATACCTCATTTGATGAAATCCCAATGAAATTTGGTGGAAGGAACCCTCAATTTGAAACCCTAGCTCTCCACCTTCTTCTTCGTTGAACTTGAGAGAACTTTAGAGAGAGAAACTCTTTGGGAGTTTTTAATTTGAAGAATGAATTCAAAAACACCTCTTAAATGTTTTAATACCTTTAAAATACCTTAATACAGTTAAAATAATGACCCACATGCTTAAAATAATTAATTAACAAATTACCAAACGAACCCCACTTGGCCGAATCTCTTGGACAACCACCAGGTTTGAACCACGGACCGTGGTCTGGTCCACGCCCCGTCCATGGGGTCTATGGTTTGGGACTGAGAGTCAGCCTGCAAGGACTGCAACTACGGACCAAGACTACTGGCCATGGTTTGACCCACGAGCTGTAGGTCATTGCCGTAGTTTGGCCACTTTTTACCAACCATGGTTTTTCCTTGGGGCTTTGGGGTTTAAACTTAGGGTCCTCCTCAAGGACCCTTAGGGTGGTCCTTGGGGAGTTGTACCTTGAATACTAACCCTAAACACCTCAACCATGCATCTTGACCACACGAAACACCATCAACACTCAAGATGATCGCATTCGAACACATGTTAGGCTCTAGTTACTCTAGTTTGTTTTTAGGGTCGTTACACATTGTGACTCCCATTCTAAATAAGAATTGGGATTGCATTCCCCTTTGAATGTTGGAAGAGTCATTTTGATAGAGTTGATGCCAACATCTCGACCTCCATGGCCACCTTGGTCATTGTAATGGTAACCCCTTTGATGCCCTCCTTGATAGCGGTTACCATGTTCTTCTCTAGCGTCCTGACCAACTTCATGATTGCCATTGACTTCCCATTGATTTCCACCTTAAGGGTGGTTCCCATGTTGTCTCCTATCAAATAGTATTGGACCCAATCTACCTCTTGGCCCACCTTGCAACACTTGACTGCTTGGTTGATTCCTTGGTGACTCATTCCATGGCGCTTTTTCACCTTCACCTTCATAACCTCCTTGATCTTCATCATTCTTCACCTCATTCACGGGATTTAGTTGTGGTTGTGGTCTTTGGTAGGGAATATTTTGGTTAAGTGGTGTTTGGTAAGGATGGCTTTGATTTGGTGGAGCTTCTTGACTAAGCGAAAAATGGAACGATCGATTGGAACTTTGGCTATTTGAACCCAATTGGTTGAAAGTTGGGTGCAAAGCTTACTGGAGGGTTCTGGTGTGAGAGTAGGAGAATGAGTGTGACTGTGCTCACTTGTGGAAGCACGAAAAGTAGCTTGTGGTGTGGAGTCATTAAATTGACTCTACCTTCCATAGTGGTTAGTCTCCCATCCATCCTTTATAGATCACCTCTCACATTGGTCAACACTTCCAATAAGGTTGCCAAAGTAATTTCTCCGACAGAAGCTTGAGTATCTCCTCCTGTTTCCATTGTACCTGACATTAAAACAACTCACTAAAACAACAAACAACGTTAGCGTTAATAAAATAAACTCACAATCGCTCGTGTTTACACACATTTGATTGCCTCTCAATTTGGCATGGCTAATGTTGACAATTGTTTGTACTTCGTTGGTCACTAGGTACCAATCTCTGCTCTTGGTTAGAATAGATTCTTTTTTTAAGAAGAACGGACGACTCAATCAAAACAAACAGAACCCTAAACCCTAAACCCTAAACCCTAAAGCCTGAACCTTAAACCCTAAACCCTAAACCCGAAACACTAAACCCTAAACCATAAACCATGAACCCAAACCCTAAACCTCAAACCCCAAACCCTAAACCTCAAACCCCAAACCCTAAACCCTAAACCCTAAACCCTAAACCCTAAATACTAAATTCCTAACCCTAACCAAAAGCCCTAAATCCTAAACCTTTAATCCTAAACACTACATCCCAAACCCTAAACCCTAACCCCTAAACCATAAACCTAAATCCCTAAACCTTAAACCATAAACCCTAAATGCTAAAATCCTCACCCTAAACCCTAAACCCTGATCGCTAAACCTAAACCCTGAGCCCTAAATCATAAACCCTAAATCCTAAACTCCTAACCCTAAACCCTAAATCCTAAACCTTTAATCCTAAACCCTAATCCCTAAAACCTAAACCAAAAACCCAAAACCCTAATCCATATGCCAAAACCCTAAACCGTAAATCGTAAACCATAAATCCTAAAATCCTAACCCTAAATCCCAATTCTAAACCCTAACCCTAAATCCAAATTCTAAATCCCAAATCCAAACACTAAACTCCTAACCTGAACCCTAAACCATTAATACTAAACTCTAAACCTAAATACTATACCCTAAATCTTAAATGCAAAACTCTGAACCTTAAACCCTAAACCATAAACCCTAAACCCTTAACCCTAAACCTAAACCCTAAACCCTAAGCCATAAACCTAAATACTAAACCCTAAACTGTAAACCCTAAATCCTAAACTCCTAACCCTAAACCCTAAACACAAAACCCTAAACCCTAGACCCTAACCCCAAACCTAAAGTCTCCAAACTCTAAACCCTAAACCCTAAACCCGAAACCCTAAATCCTAAACCCTAAACCTAAACCCTAAATCCTAAACCCTAAACCCTAAACCCTAAACCCTAAACCCTAAACCCTAAACCATAAACCCTAAAACATAACCGAAAACCCAAAATCCAAAACCCTATATACTAAACCCTAAACCCTAAACCCTAAATCCTAAATCCTATACCCTAAACCCTAAACCCTACACCCAAAACCCGAAACAGTAGACCGTAAACCCTAAACCTTAAACCCTAAACCCTAAACCCTAAACACTAAACCCTAAACCATAACCCTAAACCCTAAATCCTAAACTCTAAATCCTAATCCCTAACCCCAAATCTGAAACCCTAAACCCTAAACCATAAACCCTAAAACCTAACCTTAAATCTTAAATCCTAAACACTAAATCCTTAACTCTACACCCAAAACCCTAAATCCAAAGCCCTAAATCCTAAGCTCTAAACCCTAAACCCTAAACCCTAAACCTTAAACCCTAAGCCCTAAACCCAAAACCCTACACCTTAAACCCTAAACCCTAAAGCCTGAACATTAAACCCTAAACCATAAACCATGAACCTTAACGCTAAACCCTAAATCCTAAACAATAAACCCTAAACCTTAAATTCTATACCCTAAACCCTAACCCGTAAACTCTAAATCCTAAATCCTAAACACTAAACCCTAACCTTAAACCCAAAACCCTAAACCCTAAATCCTAACCCTAAACCCTAAACCCTAAACCCTAAACCCTAAACCCTAAATCCTAAATCATAAATCCTAAACCATAAACCATAAACCCTAACCCTAACCCCTAAATCCTAAATCGTAAACCCTAAACCCTAAACCCTAAACCCAAAACCCAAAACCCTAAACACTAAAACCTCAACCCCAAACCCTAAACCGAAAACACCAAACCCTAAACCGAAAACCTAAACACTAAGCCCTAAGCCCTTAACTTTAAACATAAACCCTAAACCATAAACCCTAAGCCCTGACCATAAGCCCAAAATCCTAAACCTTTAATCCTAAACCCTAAACCCTAAACCCTAAACCCTAAACCCTAAACACTAAACTCCTAACTCTAAATACTAAACCCTAAACCGTATTTCCTAAACCTAAACCATAAACCCTAAATCCTAAACTCCTAACCCTAAACCCTAAATTCTAAACCTTTAATCCTAAACCCATAACCCTAATCCCTAAACCTAAACGCTAAACTCTAAACTATAAACTATAAATCCTAAACTCCTAAACCTAAACCCTAAACCCTAACCCAAAACCTAAAATCAAAATTCTAAATCCAATCTCTAAACTCCTAACCCTAACCCTAAACCCTAAAACCTACACCATTAATCCTAAATTGTAAACCTAAACACTAAACCTAAAAACTAAACCCTAAATCCTAAATCCCAAACTATGAATTTTAAACTATGAAACTTAAACCCTGAACCCTAAACCCTAAATCCTAAAAACTAAACACTAAACCCTAAAGCCTAAAGCCTAAACCCTAACCCTAAACCATAACCCTAACCCCTAAACCCTAAATCCTAAATCCTAAACCCTAAACCCTAAACCCTAAACACTAAACCCAAAACCCTAAACCCTAAAACCTAAACCCCAAACCCCAAACCTCAAATCCCAAACCCTAAACCGTAAACCTAAACACTAAACCCTAAGCCCTTAACTTAAACCCTAAACCCTAAAACCTAATCCCTAACCATAAGCCCTAAACCCTAAACCCTAAACCCTAAACCCTAAATCCTAAACTCCTAACTCTAAATCCTAAAACCTAAACCCTAATTCCTAAACCTAAACCCTAAACCCTAAACCCTAAACCTAAACCCGAAACGCTAAACTGTAAACTATAAATCCTAAACTCCTAAACCTAAACCCTAAACCCTAACCTTAAACCTAAAATCTAAATCCTAAATCCAAACTCTAAACTCCTAACCCTAACCCTAAACCCCAAACCCTACACCATTAATTCTAAACTCTAAACCTAAACACTAAACCCTAAATCCTAAATCCCAAACTTTGAACCTTAAACCCTGAACCCTAAACCCTAAACCATAAACCCTAAACCATAAACCTAAACACTTAACCCTAAACTGTAAACCCTAAATCCTAAACTCCTAACCCTAAACCCTAGACCCTATCCCTAAACCTAGAGTCTAAACCCTATATTTAAACTCTAAACCCTAAAACCTAATCCCTAAACCGTAAATCCTAAACTCTAAACCTTAATCCCTAACCCTAAATCTGAAACCCTCAACCTTAAACCATAAACACTAAACCCTAACCCTAAATCCTAAACCCTAAATCCTAAACCATAAACCCTAACCCATAAATCCTAAACCCTTAATCCTAAACCCTAAACCCTAAATACTACACCCTAAACCCCAAACCCTAAACCCTAAACCATTAATCCTAAACTCTAAAACTAAACACTAAACCCTAAATCCTAAATCCCAAACTTTGAACCTTAAACCCTAAAATCTAACCGTAAAACCTAAACCATAAACCCTGAACCCTAACCCCTAAACCCCTAAACCCAAAACCCAAAACCATTAACCCTAAAATCTAAACTCTAAACCCTAAACCTTAAACTTAGAACCCTAAACCTTAAACTCTCCTAAAACCTATATCCTAAACACTAAACCCTAAACCCTAAACACTAAATGCTAAACCTTAAACCCTAAACCCTAAACCAAAATGCTAAACCCATAAACCTTAAATCCTAAACCCTAAACACTAAACTCTAAACCCTAAATGCTAATCCCTAAATACTAATCCTAAACCTAAACCCTAAACCATAAACCCTAATTCATAAACTCTAAACCACAAACCCTAATTCCTAAACTCTAAACCTTGAACCATAACCATAAACCCTAAACCCTAAACCATAAACCCTAATTCATAAACTCTAAACCTCAAACCCTAATTCCTAAACTCTAAACCTTAAACCATAACCATAAACCCTAAACCCTAAACCCTAACCCTAAGCTAGTAATCCTAAACCCTAAAGCTAAAGCTAAACCCTAAACCCTAAACCTTAAATCCTAAACTCCAAAATACTAAGCCCTAAACACTAGATCCTAAACTCCAAAACCCTAAACCGTAAACCCAAACCCTAACCCTAAACCCTTAACCCTAACCCTAAATCATTAATCCTAAACTCTAAACCTGAGAACTAAACCGTAAACCTTAAACCCTAAATCCAATGCCCTCTATATCTGGGCAGACCAAGAATCATCTATTTCTCTGACCTTATTAGCAAAGTGTTGAGCAGAATTACAGGTTGGAAAGCTAAGATCTTGAGCTATGGAGGCAGAGCTACTCTAGTGAAACATGTCTTACAATCCATCCCTATACATCTCATCTCTGCTATTTCCCCTCCCTCTATTATTATTAAGCAAATTCAAAGCCTTCTGGCTGACTTCTTCTGGGGGTGGAAAAATGATAGGAAAAAATATCATTGGTCATCTTGGAGGAATTTGAGTCTCCCGTATGAGGAAGGTGGTATTGGAGTGAGAAATCTGAAGGAAGTATGCATAGCATTCCAATACAAGCAATGGTGGATCTTTAGATCAAAACATACTCTTTGGGGGGAGTTCTTAAGAGCGAAGTATTGTCAGAGATCTAATCCTATCAGCAAAAAATGGGACACTGGTGAATCTTTAATTTGGAAACACTTAATGTACAACAAAGTGAAGATTGAGAAGCATATCCACTGGCAAATTAATTCAGGTACCTGTTCCTTCTGGTGGGACAATTGGTTAGGAATTGGTCCCCTAGCCAATTTCTCGAATGAAAGCAATAGGTTCAACAATACTGCTGTAGCAGATTTCCTGATTAATGGACAGTGGAACTTGGAGATGGTGTTGAAGCAGGCCCCTCAGAATATGGTTACTAATATCCTTGATATACAGATCCAATATCAGCAAGGGGTCCCTGATCAACCAATGTGGAAACTAAATCCGGATGGTAACTTCACTTGTTCCTCTGCCTGGAATGATATCAGGGAAAAGAGAAACAAAATCCAGTTTTATGCCTTTATTTGGCAGAAAAACATTCCTTTTAAATGCTCCTTCTTGTTGTGGAGAGCTCTAAAAGGTAAACTTCCTACAAATGAAAAAATCAGCAGATTTGGTGGAGAACCAACTGGTTGTTTTTGTTGCAGTAGACCTGGCTGGGATACTATCAACCACACCTTCAACACTAGCCAATTTGCAACACATGTGTGGAGGTTTTTTGTTGTGCAGGCTGGGGTCAGTTCAGAACGTACCTCCCTTACTCATCTAATTATGAGATGGTGGTCGACCAAGTATAACAATGAAGCTCATAAAATGATTCTCCAAGCTACTCCTATATTCATTTGCTGGAATTTATGGAAAAATAGGTGTGCAAAGAAACATGGAGGGCAACAGTCTAATGCATCTAGAGTGAAATATGCAGTATACAAGGACAACTACACGCTCATGTCTACCACATTCCCCTATATCAATGGCCCTCTAATTGGAAAGATATGATCGGGCTGGCAGAGGGATGTTATCATGACACCAAAGTGATCATGGTAACCTGGAAAAGACCTCACGACTAATGGATGAAACTGAACACAGATGGCAGTGCGTTATGTAATCCTGGAAGAATAGGTGCAGGAGGTATTATCAGAGAACACAATGGGGAAATGGTCCTCGCCTTTGCCACACCATTAAGGGAAGGAACCAACAACCAAGCAGAGATAGGAGCAGCCATATTTGGACTGACCTGGGCAGTCCAACTAGGTTACAGGAATATTGTTTTAGAAGTAGATTTGCAGCTGTTGGTGGACTGGATAAAGCTCAAAGCTAAACCTCCATGGAGTGTCAATACACAGGAACAACAACTCCAAGAACTCATCAGACAGACCCACAACTTTACATGCAAACATATCTTCAAAGAAGCCAATTATGTTGTCGATTCCCTGTCAAAAAAAAGTCACAAGATCACAAGTCCGCAAATATACTACAACAGGCAACAATTACCAAAGGAAGCAAGAGCATACTACCAACTCGACATGCTTGGATTGGCAAGTTTCAGGAGAAGGAAAATCAATAAGATCAAAGAACCTCCCTGAGTATGAGCACAACCTTTTCAGATTAGCTATAGTTTAAAGTTATAGCTCCTTTGAATAGGTATAGGATTTTATTTTTTTTATTTTAAGGGGAGAGTCTCCCTTATTTATGTCTCCTAGATTCGCTGTATCGAGAGGAGTCCTCTCTTTTAGGTACTTAGTCTCTAGGTTCCATTTTAGTATGGGGATAAGTTGACTATCCTTAGTAGGAAGGTTGACTGATGAACCACCATAGGATCGGAGGTTTGGTCTATGTCCCCCTCCTTGTATTTTTTCTGTTTTTATATATATGCTAAGGCCTGGGGGTGTTGCTAAGCCCCTGACCCTCTCAAGGGTCGTTAAAATAAATAAATAAATAAAAACAAACCCTAAACCCTAAATCCTAAGCTGTAAACCCTAAACCCTAAAGTCTAAACCTTAAACCCTAAACCCTAAACCTTAAACCCTAAATCCTAAACCCTAAACCCTAAACCCCTAAACCTTAAACCTTAAACCCTAAACCCTAAACCCTAAACCCTAAACCCTAAACCATAAACCCTAAACTATAAACCCTAACTTGGAACCCTAAACTCTAACTTGGAACCCTAAACCCTAACTTGGAACCATAAACCCTAAACCATATACCTTAATCATTAAACCCTAGTGTTGGGCATACATACCGAAAAACTGAAAAACCGAAATACCGAACCGAACCGAATTTGTTTTGTATTTCGGTTTTGGTATTTCAGTTTTTGGTATATATTTTTGAATTTTTGGTATTTTAGTTCGGTTTTCGGTATTTGATTATGTATTTTTCAGTATTTCGGTTTAACTGAAATATATTATTAAATTAATATCATATAAATTATTAATATTAAATAATAAATATTATAGGCAAAATTTAATTAGGTTAAGACTTCTCATCGATTTTCCCTCAAATTTTAAATTTTCCACTGTTGCGCCGGACCTTTCCAGTCCCACGACACTTTCCCAGTTTCCCACTTTCCGGCACCGATCAGCAGGCCAGCAGCCGATTGCCACGACCACCAGCAACAGAAGCAGCTGGCCGACCAGCACTCCAGCAGCAGAGGCAGCTGACCAACAACTCCAGCAGCAGAAGCAGTCGACCAGCAACTCCAACAGCAGAAGCAGCCGACCAGCAACTCCAGCACTTCAGCAGCAACCGATGAGAAGTGTAGTTCAGCAGCAAAAAAATGGTAAAATTTAAAAACAGCCAACTAAGAAAATCATAATAAAAAACCGACCTAACAAAAACCAAACCAAAATAAAAAACAAACCTGAAATAATAAAAACCGAACTGAACCAAATTATTTCGGTTCGGTGTTCGGCACACCTATTACAAGAACCAAAAACCAAAAAACCCAAAAAAAAAACCAAAACCAAAGTGAACTACTGAATGCCCAGTCCTACTAAACTCTAACTTTGAACCATAAAACCTAAACTCTAAACCATAAACCCTAAACCCTAACCCTAAACACTAAATCCTAAACACTAAACATTAAACCCAAAACACTAACCCTAAATCCTAATTCTAAACCCTAAACCCTAAACCATAAATACTAAATTCTACACACCTAACCCTAAATCCTAAACCCTAACCCTAAACCCTAAACCTTGACTTTAACCTAAACTCTAATCCCTAAATCCAAACTATAAACTCTAAACCCTAAACCCTAAATCCTAATCTCTAAACCCTTATCCCCAACTCCAAAACAAAAACCCTAAACCCTAAACCATAAACCATAAACCCTAACCCTAAACCTAATCCTAAACCCTAAGTCCTAAACCCTAAACCATAAACCATAAACCATAAACTATAAACCTAAACCCTAAATCCTAAACCCAAAACCCTTAATCCTAAACCCTAAACCTAAAACCCTAAACCCTACACCATAAACCCTAAACCTTAAATCCTAAACCCTAAACCTTAAACTCTAAACCCTAAACCCTAAACCCTAAACCATAAACCTAAATCCTAATCCCTAATCCCTAAATCCTTAACCCTAAACACAAAATCCTAAACCTGAAACCCAAAACCCAAAACCCAAAACCCTAAATCCTAAACTCTAAATCGTAATGCCAAAACACTAAACCCTAAACCCTAAACTCTAACCCTAATCCCTAACCCCAAATTCGAAACCCTAAACTATAAACCATAAACCCTTACCCTAAACCCTAAATCCTAAACCCTACACACTAAGCCCTAAACCCTAAATAATAAGACTTAATCCTATGCCCTAAATCCTAAACCCTAAACCATAAACCCAAAACCCAAAACCCAAAATCCAAAACCATAAAACCTAAACCCTAATCCCTAAACTTGGAACCCTAAACCCTAAACTCTAAATCCTAAACCCTAAACCCTAAACTATAAACTCTAATCCTCAACCATTAATCCTAAACCCTAAACCTAAACACTAAACCCTAAACCCTAAACCCTTAATTCCAAACTTTAAATCCTAAACCCTTACCCCTATACCCTAACCTTTAAACCATAAACCCCTAAACCCTAACCTAAACACTAACCCTAAACCTTAAACCCTAAATCTATAGCATTCTTAGGTCATATTGTATATGAAGAAGGAATAAAGGTTGATACTCACAAGATAAAAGTCGTGAAAAACTGGCCAAGACCTACAATGCCTACAAAGATTCGTAGTTTTCTTGGATTGGTAGGTTATTACAGAAGGTTCGTTGAAGGATTCTCTTCCATTGCTACACCCTTAAAAAAACTAACATACAAAGAAACCAAGTTTCAATGGAGTGATGCATGTGAAAGAAGCTTCCAAGAGCTGAAGAATAAATTAACTTCTACACCTGTATTGGTATATCCAGAAGGAACAGAAGGGTATGCAGTGTATTGTGATGCTTCGAGAGTGGGCCTAGGATGTGTATTGATACGGCATGGTAAAGTAATAGCTTATGGCTCAAGGCAGCTGCGGCCACATGAGAAAAATTATCCAACTCATGATCTAGGGGCAATCAGCTTGGGCAAAGAGGTGAAAACCAAGGTTCACGAATAGTGGGGTACCAAGAGCAGGGAAGTATGTGCCAATCAAGACCTCCTCGATAGTCTTGTAAATAATGTGGAAGAAATCATTTAGATGCATGTCGGTTTGGGACAATTTTTTGTTTTTGGTGTGGTACACTGTATCATATGTTGAGAAATTGCCCTCATAGGGGTGTGGGTGGTGTGGCACAACCTACTAGATCAGTTGATATATCCTCATCATCAACACCTTCTTTAGGTAGGGGACATATGCCTATTTATCATGGTAGAGGAGCTAGGGGAGCAACTAATTCTAATAGATTTCAGAATCGCAAATATGCTCTAGGGGATCGACAAAATTTGGAAGCCTCGCCGGATGTGGTTATAGGTACATTGTCAATCTTTTCACATAATGTATATGCATTAATTGATCTGGGGTCTACATTGTCATATGTTACTCCATTGATTGCTAGAAAGTTCAAAACAACACCACAATTATTAGTGAAGCCATTTGAAGTATCTACACCGATTGGTGAGTCTAATATATCTAGAAGGGTTTATCGTAATTGCATTGTAACTGTTTGTGATCGTGATACATTGGCTGATCTTGTTGAGCTAGAAATGGTAGATTTTGATGTTATAATTGGTATGGATTGGTTAGCTTCTTGTTATGCCACGGTACTTTGCCGAACTAAGATAGTGCATTTCTAGTTTCCAAAAGAGGCAGTCCTCGAATGGAAAGGTAATATTGGGGCGCCAAGAGGTAAATTTATTTCTTATCTTAAGGCAAAGAAGATGATGTCCAAAGGATAAATATGTAATCTGGTCAGAGTGAAAAATATAGATGCAGAGCGACCAACTCTTCAATCCACTATGGTGGTAAATGAATTTCCTGATGATCTTTTGGGTTTGCCCCCATAACGAGAAGTAGAGTTTGGTATTGATGTGATTCCAGATACTCAACCTATCTCCATCCCTCCATATAGAATGGCCCCGTCAGAATTATGGGAGTTGAAGGAGCAATTAAAGACTTATTAGAAAAATTATTTTTAAGGCCTAGTATGTCCCCATGGGGGACACCAGTTTTGTTTGTACGTAAGAAAGATGGCTCGTTAAGAATGTGTATTGACTACCGGTAGTTGAATAAGGTAACAATTAAGAACAAATATCCCCTCCCTAGAATTGATGATTTGTTTGATCAGTTACAAGGTGCTAAGTGTTTTTCAAAGATCGACTTGAGGTCGGGTTATCACCAAGTAAGGGTCAAAGACAAAGATATTCCCAAGACAGCTTTCTGGATACGGTATGATCATTTTGAGTTTTTAGTCATGTCATTCGGGCTAACAAATGCACCAACAACTTTTATGGATTTGATGAATAGGGTGTTCAAGCCATTTCTAGATGTGTTCGTGATAGTATTCATAGATGACATTTTGGTGTATTCAATATCAGAAGATGACCATGCTAATCACTTGCGGCAGGTTTTACAAATTCTTCGTGATCGTAAGTTATATGCGAAGTTCTCTAAATGTGAGTTTTGGTTGAAATCTTTAGTATTCTTAGGTCATATTATATCTGACGAAGGAATTGATACTCAAAAGATAGAAGCTGTGAAAAATTGGCCAAGACCTATAATGCCTACAAAGATTTGTAGTTTTCTGGGATTGGCAGGTTATTACAGAAGGTTCGTTGAAGGATTCTCTTCCATTGCTGCACCCTTAACAAAGCTAGCATACAAAGAAACCAAGTTTCAATGGAGTAATGCATGTGAAAGAAGCTTCCAAGAGCTGAAGAATAAATTAACTTCTACACCTGTATTGGTACTTCCAGAAGGAATATAAGGGTATGTTGTGTATTGTGATGCTTCGGTAGTGGGCCTAGGATGTGTATTGATGCAGCATGGTAAAGTAATAGCTTATGGCTCAAGGCAGCTGCGACCACATGAGAAAAATTATCCAACTCATGATCTAGAGCTAGCAACAGTTGTATTTGCTTTGTAGATATGACGCCACTACTTGTATGGAGTTCATGTTGACATATACACTGATCACAAGAGCTTGCAATATATATTTAAGCAAAAGGACCTAAATCTGAGGAAGCGAAGATGGCTGGATCTATTAAAAGATTATGACATTGATATCTTGTATCATCCCGGGAAAGCAAATGTAGTAGCTGATGCGTTAAGTCATAAAATAATGGCAAGCACTTATGGGCAGTCTGTGGAAAGAGAAGGAATAACTAAGCATCTATGTCAGCTAGCTAGCTTGGGGGTTTGCGTTCTTGAATCTCAAGACAAAGGGGTTATTGTGCAAAATGTGGCAGAATTCTCATTAGTAGTGGAAGTGAAAGAGAAGCAGTACACTGATCCTATTCTATTACAGCTTAAGGAGAATGTACAACAGGGTATGACAAAGGCATTTGAGCTTACGCAAGAGGGAGTACTTTGATGTCAAAACAAATTCTGTGTACCTAATGTAGATGAATTAAGAAATAGGATTATGATAAAAGCACATCATTCAAGATATTCTGTCCATCAAGGGTCAACTAAAATGTATCATGACTTGAAAGAAATATATTGGTGGGGGGATATAAAGAAGAACATTGCGAAATTCGTGGCTGAATGTCCAAATTGTCAACAAGTAAAAGTGGAGCACCAAAAGCCCAGAGATTATATGCAGCATATAGAACTTCCAATTTAGAAGTGGGACATTATCAACATGGATTTTGTCACTGGTTTGCCTCGGTCATTTCGCAAGTTTGATTCCATATGGGTAATAGTTGACAGACTCACCAAATCAGCACACTTCTTGCCGGTGAAGACTACTTATACAGTTGAAGAATATGCTAGGTTGTATATTAAAGAGATAGTTCGGTTACATGGAGTGCCAATCTCTATTATATCGGATAGGGGAGCTCAATTCACTGCAAATTTTTGGAAGTCATTTCAGAAGAGTTTGGGAACACAAGTGAATTTAAGTACAACCTTTCACCATAAAATAGACGGTCAGGTAGAGCGTACAATTCAAACACTTGAGGATATGCTGCGAGTTTGTATATTAGACTTCAAAGGTAGTAGGGATGATCATTTTCCATTGATCGAGTTTGAATACAACAATAGATACCATTCAAGTATTAAAATGGCACCTTATGAAGCTTTATACGGTAGAAAATGTAGATCTCCAATTGGCTGGTTCGAAACAGGTGAAACTGCCTTATTTGGGCCAAAATTTGTTCATCAAGCTTATGGCAAAAGTCAAAGTGATACAACAACGGCTAGAAATAGCTCAAAGTCGACATAATTCATATGCGAATGTTAGAAAGGGAGGACTAGAATTTTCTATAGGGGATTGGGTGTTCTTGAAGGTGTCACCAATGAAAGGGGTAATGAGGTTTGGTAAAAAGGGAAAGTTGAGTCCATGCTATATAGGGCCATATAAGATTATCTGAAGAATTGGCCAAGTGGTGTATGAGTTAGAGCTACCTCAAGAGCTTTCAACAGTTCATCTGGTGTTTCACGTCTCAATGCTTCGGAAGTGTATAGGTGACCCATCTCGTATTACTCCTACTAAAGATGTACAAGTTACGGGAGATCTCACATATGAAGAAGTACCCATTGCTATTCTGGATCGACAAATTAAGAGGTTAAGGAATAAATAGGTAGCTTCTGTAAAAGTATTATGGAGGAACCAACAAATAGAACAAGTTACATGGGAAGCGGAAGAAGCAATAAAATTGAAGTATCCTCATCTCGTTCAAATCGAAGAGAAGGATGAAAATGCGTAGTTGAGGCGTTGACAAGTAAGTATAAGTATATATGTATTATGTGATTAATAGTAATACTAACTTAGGCTTGAACTTGTTTGGGCTGGAAAACCATGCTAACATTCGAGGACAAATGTTAAGGGGAGAAGGATGTAACAACCCGTATTACGCATATGTGTGTTCTATTCTTGTGATACTTGACATAGCCTTATAGTATAGGTGAGGGACCATGTTTCTTATATGATTAGTGTTGGTTTAAACTGTCTCGGAAGGTGATGCGATGCCTTGCACGTTTCAGCATGTGTACTGCAAGTTATAACTCCAACGAAAGGACTTAAACTCGAGATGGTAAGGTGGTAATTGAGCTTAAAGTTGAAAGTTAAGTGCTAAGTTAAAGAAAAAGAGATTAATATTTAGAAAATGGAATAAAATAAGTGAGCTGCTTGCTTGACTTAACTAAGCTAGTAGGTGTGCATCACCTACTTTGACTAATTGACCAGTCCAAAGGACCAAGTAGGTGCATTACCTACTTGAGCTATACAGATCTAGTTAAAAAGGCCAAGGTTTATGGATCAGATTTGGGCCTATGGTAATGGACTCAATTGAGGCCCAAACTAAGTGAAATAAAATGAAAATGAAATTAAAGCCCAACAACCAAATCTGCCAAGGCTCAATATATCTAAGCCCATGTGAAAGCAAGTAGGTGCATCACCTAGTTTGACCTTTTGAGCTGCTTGATGTACATAAGCAGGTGCATCACCTACTTGACCAATTAGCGTCTGAAAATGGACCAAAAAAGGGAGGTTCTAGGATATTCTTATAGGTGAAGAAAGCTCAATATAAGATATATTGGCTTCTATTCTCACTCATTTTTAACACACAATATTGAGAATTAACTCCAACTCTCTCTCTCTTTTCTCTTAAGGATTAAAACAACAGCCTTAAAGTTCCTTCTAGGGTTCTTGAAGAAACCCTCATATCTGCAAACCAAGGTAAGAGAAACAATTATGGATTTAGCTTAATTCTCCCATGGAAGACTATAAAACATGTTATTCATGCTCAATTATAAGTAGAAGGCAAAAGTTCCCACAAGCTATTGGTCACTTTCCTTAATTATTAAGATACTTTTCTCTTCTTCTTTGGTTTAAGTGTGAAGGCAAGTTGAAATTCTAGAGAAATTCAAGTTATAAGGAGAAGTTGCAGAAATTGGGTAAGGTGACTGCTCCATTTTCTTCCTCCTTATGTATGAGTTTGAGTGAGGAATTATGGGTGCGCTGTCATAAAAGAACTCAAGGGAGTGCTGAGTTCAATAATGGGTTGTATGATAAATAATATTTGAGGCTATTTTATGTTTATTGTTGTTGGTGCAACTTGGGTAATCTTGGAAAAGGATATATAATGTATATATTGGGCAGAGAAGGAGGGTGTGGTCATACATATTATTTTAAGGGTTGTATGGGCTTATTATCCGTCAATGTTATCTACTGTTGTATGGGGCTCATGGTGTGATAGCTGCTAATTTTAGTTTATTATGACTTATATTGTAGATTAAAACCTAAAAGGGGAGGTTGAATCGTGATAGTTGTATTGGTCAGTGGATAAGGTATTTAAGGCTATTCGATTCAATATTCTTCGGCATGAAATCTGATACTTGCGATTAATATCAATAAGTGAATTTTCGAAGTTCTATTCCTAGTAAAGGAAACATAGTGGCAGCGTACGATCTCCAAATAGCTAACAATATTTCCCCCTCCCCTAAATGTATAGAATTACTTCATTATATGTCCAGTACTCTATACTTGTGTAATTATCCTCCTATGTGCTGATATAGAAATGGTATTTGCAAAAGCAAGTTTGGTGAATCCTCCTCTTAGTCAGTTGAAGACAATTGTGTCATTTAAGCTCACAAGTAATGCATTGATGTTACATAGCCCCTTATGTCATTGTTACTGCATTGAAGTATTATTGGCATGTCTTCTACCACTGGTCCGTATTTCCAAATCCCAAAAATGATTATGACCACCAAAACAACAATCTCAAAGATTAAAGAATCTAAGTGAATCAATCTGTATAATTATGGGTGGCAGCCCAGGGGCAAATGCCTAGCATGGGTTGATCCCAATTGGTATATAAGGGTGGAAGCTCAAGGGAGAAATCCTAGCATGGGACGATCCCAATTGGTATAGAAGGGTGGCAGCTCAGGGGAGAAAGCCTAGCATGGGCCTGTCCCAATTTGTGTAATTATGAGGACCGCATCCTAGGGGTTAAAATGCCTAGCATGGGTCATCCTCTTCTACCACTGATCAGTTGGTCATTCGTATCACATGCCTTATAAAGATCATAACACACAGAAAGGTAAAGACAAAAATGTAACATACATGATCCCACAGGAGTTAACAAAGGTGGTCTTCTGTTCTGATTTATGCACACATATATTGATACTTGGTTTCATTCGAACTCTTATTTTATATATGTTATTGCCTTACATATTCAGTACATTTTTTTCATACTGACGTCCCTCGTGGGGGACGCTTAATTTCATGTTGCAGGCACAGGTACTCCAGCTAGTAGACCTCCTCAATAGGAGCACACGACATTCAACTACTTTTGGTGAGCTCCAGGTTGATCCGGAGCTTTACTAAGTCTTTGGTAGATTCATTTTTGTATTGTATCGTAGTTATGGGTAAGGCGGGGTATGTCCCGACCTACTCTAAGGTATTCTATCTTTTAGAGGCTTTGTAGACTTAAGTATATGGTTCAGTTGCTTCTTAACAAGTTGTGGCCTCAACAACCAAGTCGTGCATATAAGTTTTGGGTCTACTTATGTTGGTTCGTATCGCTGCATCCTACATGAATTTGTCACAAGATTGTCATAGTTATATGCATAGTAAGCACATGTTACATGTTGGTTCTCTCAGGCCTTTAGGGCATCGGGTGCCTGTCCGTCTTAATTGGATTCGAGGCGTGACATAAACTATTAATCCTAAACCCTAAAACTAAGCACTAAACCCTAAATCCAAAATTCTAAACCCTAAATCCTAACCCCTAAACCCCTAAATCCAAAACCCTAAACCCTAAACCCTAAACCCTTAACAATAAACCCTAAACCCTTCACAATAAACACTAAACTCTAAACCCTAACTAGGAACCTTAAACCCTAAACTCTAAACCCTAAATTGGAACTGTAAACCGTAAACCCTAAACTCTAAACCCTAAACCCTAAATCCTAAACACTAAAAATTAAACCCTAAACCCTAAACTTTAAAGCCTAAACACTAAACCCTAAACCCCATACCCTAAATCCTAAACCCTAACCCTAAACCCTAAACCGTAAACCCTAAACCCTAAACCCTAAACCCTAAACCTTATATCCTAAATCCTAAACACCTAACCCAAAATCCTAAACCCTAACCCAAAACCCTAAACCCTGACCCTAATCCTAAACTGTAATCCCTAAATCCAAATTCTAAACTCTAAACCCTAAACCCTAAACACTAAATCCTAAACTCTAAATCCTTATCCCTAACCATAAAACCTAAACCCTAAACCCTAAACCCTAAACCTAACCCTAAATTCTAAATCCTAAACCTTAACCTTAAACCCCAAACCCTAAACCCTAAGCCTTAACACCAAAACCCTAAACTCAAAATCCTAAACACTAAACCTTAAACGATTAACCTGAAACCATAACCCTAAACCCTAAACCCTAAACCCTAAGCCCTAAATTCTAAACCCTAAATCCTAAACCCTAAACCCAATATCTAAAACACTAAACCCTAAACCCTAAACCTAAACCGTATATCCTAAATCCTAAACACCATCGCATTCTCATTTCTCTAATTTTTTCTCTCTCTAAATTCTCACTCTAAAAAATAGCACTCAAAATTAGCCAAAATGGCTATATCTCCAAAATCTGCCAGCACTGCCGGAATGGCGCGTGAGCCGCCGATAGAGCTCCCCAGGCCACCGGATGAAGTTGTATCGGAGTGTCTGAATGTTACTGACAATATACATCCAGCCACTCTCTCTAATTCATCCCACAACTCTACGAATTCACAACACACTGACGCAATTAAAACAACAATTTTGGTTAAAGAGTTAGAAGGGATGCGTGAAAATATTTCCCCAAGATTTGCTATTTCGATTCGTGAAAAAGTGATTGGATATATGGAATCCCCTAGTCTCGATCTATATCATAGAAAAAATTCAGTTGATTTCACCGTCCCAATCGACGGGAATCGAGAGGCAATTCGCGAGAGAGACGCGAACGAATCGCCAGAGCTGCGCCTTCAATTTTGAGATACTTCAAGTCAAACTCATGCAGATTCAACCACTGGGGATTACTCCCCACATGATCAGGTTTATCTCACAGAAATTTCAAGCAAAATGGACGGTGGAATCACCGGTGGGGAGGAATCCGACGAACTTCGAACCCAGGTCGCCGGAGTTTATGAAAAAACTGGGAAAGGAAATAATTCCCTACCAACGGATACCCATCTTTTAGATAGATCAAGCAATATGGAAGGAAGAAACACCAACAACAATCAATCAACTCAATCAGCTGAAGTTGTAATGATTTTGAGCAAAGGAACTAGTCGGAAGGATCAAGATACTGATAAGAATGGTTCATTCATAGACCCATATGCAAGAAACAATGGCCAATTGAGTTCAATCCATACTTCAGGGGCACCTACAATACATGAGGAAACAAATCAAACACAGGAAATGTCAGTGAATATACAACAGGCCAATGATCAAATCAAAAGGAAACAGGCTTCAGAAAGCTTAGCTGCAGAAGCTCAATCATCGAACTTCTCCTTTGGAATTAGAGGTAACTCAATGAGCATAACTCCTAATGCTAATCCTTCTGTAATGCAGGACACAAACCAGGTCTAGACACTGGAGAAAGCTGGACTGGATCAACAGCAAAAGAATGGACAAACAAGTCAAAACCGCCAAACTGAAGGTAACGAGGTGCAAATAGGTCACGAAGACAAAGAGCGGCAAAAGGGTCAGAATAAGGATGCAAATCACCAAGGAAGAACTAGTCGAACTCCACAGGACAGCACTACAGCTAATATAGAATATCAGAACAACTTTCCTAGGATCTCCAACAACTTTGTTAGGTATGATCATAATCTTCAAAGGAGTAAGAATGTCGATAACCAGATTAGCAACAATGTAGCTCAGGTTAGTATAAAACTTTTGAACAATCAACAGCAAGGTCGGACTCAGAATTCTAAACATGAGGTAATCCCTGAACCTGCTCCTTTCACTATTGTCCAATCCTTTGCTGCTCGTTTAAGATATAACCAATCCAAGAATGAAACTCTTATTGTGTTGAATAGTCCTGTACACACCACAAGACAGGGACTACCTGTTGTACTTCTAGACGAGGATGATTATAATATCAAATTGGCTGAAAGTTGTAAACACACTCTAGTGGGCAAATTCACCAACACCATGCCCAAAATGGATTTGATCAGGAAAAGCTTCACCTTACAAACTCAATTAACTGGAGGGGTGAAAATAACTCATTTCAATTCTAGACATGTGTATATTGATCTTGATAATGAGTTTGATTATGTTACGGTTTGGACTAAACAAAGAATGAATATTGTAGGTCAATTAATGAGAATTCAAACTTGGACCCCTGATTTCATACCTGAAGAAGAAACTCCTATAGTCCCTATGTGGGTGGCACTTCCTGAACTCCCATGGCATTGTTACAATAAGGTCCTATTAACAACTATTCTGAGTTCTATTGGCAAGGTACTATATCTTGATTCACCATCCTCCCAAAAAACTAGAGGCAGCATGGCTAGAGTGAAGATCCAATTGACCTTACCAAGGAAAGACCGCCCCATGTCTGGCTAGGATTCAAGAATTCTGATCCCAACAAAGGGAGGTGGCAAAAAATTCAATATGAAGGAATTCCTGACTATTGTCACTACTGTAAGCACCAAGGTCATGTGGATAATGTTTGTACTATCAAGAGAAGATATGAGGAGTCCCAAAGGAGGAAACAAATGGAGGGTGGAAAAAAGAACAAGACTAAGGGTGAGCAAGAGAAAGGAGGCACTAAAACTCAGGTACAAGAAAATGGTAAACCAGAGAACAATACAAGTGCACAGGCTCAACAACAATTTGATCAAAGAAGAGACTACAGACCTGATGAAACTCAAAGGCCAATTCAAGGAAAAATCCAACCTAAAGTTCAACAACAAACTCAAAATACCCATTTCCAAACTCACCAAGAGCAGGAGTTAGGTGACCAAGAAGAAAACTGGCAGACCCAAAGAAAGAAGCAAAACAGAAATCAGGACCAATCCAATTCCAAGACTGCATGGAGACCTGTCTCACCACAACAAAAAGGAACCAAGGACAACAAGCAACAGGAGCCAACACCACCAGGTATACTTCCTACAACTCTTATTCACAATAACTATATTAACCTAGAAATGCAGGACTTACAAGGTACAGACAATAAGGAGGACGGTAACAACAACAGTACAACAGGTCAAGGAAGTCATCCAATGCAAGGATCAGATAAGGATCCATCTCTAATAAATCCTCACAATAAAACAACAAGGCAAAAAGAGCAGGCTGCAGCCACTAAAAACAACAAAACCTCAGGTATTGACTCTCTAACCCCAACCCCTAACCCCCTTGATACTATTGATAGTAATGCTACTGAGCAAGCTGTTGGAGGTATGGAAAGGAGGGTACATAAGACACACACTAACTTGCAGGATATGGTATCCAAAGGGGGGAGGGAATTGACTCAAGTTCTGCATGAGGTTGTGAATAATGACCATCAGATTGACTCTAGAGCCCCTGCTACCCCTATCTCAAATCAAAAGAAAGAAGGGCAACATGCAATTCAGGAAGGGAAAGAGATGACTACTGAAACAGAACAACAGAAAGACAGACCCAACAATAAATCAAGAGTAAGGCAGAGCAAAAAGAAAAGAGATGTTGTAAAAAAAAGGCAAGAAAAAAATAGTGAACATGAGTAGGTTTTAACATACAAGGACCAACAGTTAGAGAAACAGATAGCAAACAAGGTTAAGAAGGGGAGACCCATACAAGATTATTATGGAGCTTTAAATTCAGAGGATGAACTAGATCCTGACAATTAGTCCATAGATGAGTATGATGAAGAGGAAGAGGAAACTAGTAATCTTTTAATCCAAGCTTTTGGCTCCATCTTTAACACTAATGGTCAAAAGAGGTTCAGGAACTCACAGAACAGCAAGGTCTATCCCCAAGAGGTAGGAAACAAAGCAGACACACCAAACAACCGGCTATCAATAGTATTTCTGCTACTTCTAGCAGACCCATCACAAGGTCCAAATCTAAAAGTTTTTGATGATTAAGGCCATTTGTTGGAATGCTAGGAGTATCAATACCCAAGGCTCTCTAGAGAGACTTCAAACACTCAAGAAGATGTATCAGTTATCAATGATTGCTATACTTGAGCCCTTTGTAGACAACTCCCAACTCAAC
The DNA here is from genome assembly GCA_029582445.1 of Solanum paucissectum. Taxonomy (NCBI): domain Eukaryota; kingdom Viridiplantae; phylum Streptophyta; class Magnoliopsida; order Solanales; family Solanaceae; genus Solanum; species Solanum paucissectum. The sequence goes on from JAJONZ010002371.1 coordinate 23,764, forward strand.
ATTGTGAAAATTCATATTCAAATGGACCATGCAATTAGTAATCCTAATGGAAAAATCTGGCTTTTTTGGTCTAATGAGATCACTGGTAATATTCATGAAAACAGTGAGCAACATATCACAGGAGACTTCAAGCATTCTGATCTTACTGAGGGGTTCATGGTGTCCTTCATTTATGCTAAGTGTAAGGAACATATGAGAAGACCCTTGTGGGACAGTCTACTGCAGTATGCTAGCCTGGAAATCCCTTGGTGTACCATAGGAGATTTGAATGTTATCACTAATATAGAGGAAAATCTTTGGGGAATGCCTTACAACATGAATAAGAGCTTTCAGTTCATCAGTGTGATTGAAGCTTGTGGCCTAATTGATCTAGGCTATACAGGTATACCTTTCACTTGGTGCAATCAAAGGACTGCTCATGCTAGAGTTTGGAAGAGGTTGGACAGGTCCATGGTCAATGACAAATGGTTAGAGGTTATGCCACAAACTACTATTGAAGATCTACCCTCAGTTGGCTCTGACCACAGTCCCCTGTTGATGGAAATGGTCAGGAAAAATGAGAACCACATCAAGTATTTCAAGTTCCTTCATTGTTGGGTGGATAATGCTAATTTTATGGAGACTGTTCGAAAGTGCTGGGAAAGGGAGGTCACTGGTACTCCAATGTGGCAACTTCATCAGAAAATGAAGAGGAACACATACACTCTTAGCAACTGGTCAAAGAAAGAGTATGGAGATATATATGCTAAAGTGAAAGAATTTGAAGAGATTATCAGGAAAACTGAGGAGGAACTTCTTACACATAATATTGAAGCACTTAGACATCAGTTACATCTCATGAATGCCAACTATATTAGATATTTGAAGTTGGAGGAATCTATTCTTAGACAAAAGACTCAACTCCAATGGTTTAAGAAAGGGGATGCCAACACCAAATATTTCCATGCTTTGATGAGGGGACGAAGAAGAAGACTTTTTATACATAAAATCTGTACAGGGAATGATATGTGGATTCAAGGTGATGATCAGATTGCACAAGCAGCTTGTGAATACTTCCAGGGAATGTTCACTGGTCAGAATAGCAGAATAGATGAAAGAATTTTTCAACATTTGCCTACTCTAGTTACTCCGGAACAGAACCAGAAACTGCAGGAAATGTCTACTTTGGAGGAACTAAAGCAGGTGGTGTTTGCCATGAACCCAAATTCATCACCTGGTCCAGATGGTATAGGTGGCAAGTTCTACCAAGCATGTTGGAACATCATTAAAGAGGATATGCTAGCTGCTGTACAGTCCTTCTTTTGTGGTCACATTATGCCCAAGTTTATGTCACATGCATGCTTGGTTTTGCTTCCCAAAAAGGAACAGCCTAACAATTTTTCTGACCTCAGGCCTATTAGTCTCAGCAACTTCTCAAATAATATCATCTCCAAACTCCTAAGCATGAGACTGGCTGATATCATCCCTCTGCTCATTTCAGACAATCAATCAGGGTTTGTAAGAGGGAGTAGCATCACAAAATGTATCATGCTTGCACAAGAAATCACTCATGGCATTAAGAGGCCTAAAGAGGGAGACAATGTCGTAATCAAACTAGACATGACCAAAGCATATGACAGAGTGTCTTGGTCCTTTACATGTTTAGTGCTAAGGAGATTGGGTTTTGGGGAGTTCTTCATTGACCTAGTATGGAGAATCATGAGTAACAATTGGTATTCAATCATTATTAATGGCCATAGACATGGTTTTTTCCACTCAACTCGAGGCCTCAAATAAGGTGATCCTCTTTCTCCGGCCCTATTTATTTTAGGTGCGGAGGTTTTATCAAGAATGCTTAACAGTACCCAGCAGAATCCAAGGTATAGAGGTTTTACCATGGAGTCCAAAGGCCCTCAGATCAATCATCTATGTTTTGCAGACGATGTGATTATTTTTACTTCAACTGACAGACATTCTATGAGACTCATCATGGACACCTTGGAGGAATATGAACACACTTCTGATCAGCTTATCAACAAAGAGAAGAGCCACTTTATGGTTCCATCCAACACCTCCCAAGATATCATCAACAACATACATGAGGTCACAGGTTTTTCACAGAAGGATAGTCCAATCACATACCTTGGATGTCCTCTATACATTGGTAGACAAAGGATTATTTATTACTCACAGTTAGTTGAGAAAGTATCCAAGAAGATCTGTGGATGGCAGGCAAGGATACTAAGCTTTGGAGGCAAAATCACTCTTGTCAAGAATGCTTTGCAATCCATTCCTATTCACACTATGGCTACAATCTCACCTCCCAGTACTACTATGAAATACATAGAGTCTATTATTGCAGATTTTTTCTGGGGTAGAGACCAGGACCAAAAGAAATACCATTGGGCATCCATCACTTGAAACCATGAGCCTGCCTTATGATGAAGGAGGTGTGGGGATTAGAAGACTCACAGATATTTGTACTTCTCTTCAATATAAGCAATGGTGGAACTTCAGGACTAAATCCTCTCTATGGGGTCAATTCCTCAAGTCCAAATATTGCCAGAGAACCAATCCAGATGCAAAGAAGGTGGACACTGGTCAATCCTTAGTGTGGAGATACATGATGAAGAATAAGAACAAAGTGGAGGATCATATCACCTGGAAAATTAAATCTGGAAGTTGCTCCTTTTGGTGGGATGATTGGCTAGGAGTAGGTGCTCTTGCTAATTACACCACCAATATTTCCAGCCTTAATAATGCCACTATTGGTCACTTTCTAGTCAATGGAGAATGGGATGAAAGAAAGCTGAGACAACAGGTCCCATCACTGCTCATTCCCCATATTTTGAGCACTAATTTTCAATACCAACAAGGAGAGAAAGACACTGCAGTCTGGAAGCCAAACGATTCTGGGATCTTCTCATGTGCTTCAGCCTGGGAAATTTGTAGACTTAGGAAGAATAATGTAGTGGTCAACTTACATATTTGGCGTAAGAATATCCCTTTCAAGATGTCCTTTCTCGTTTGGAGAGCATTAAGAAATAAACTACCAACTAACGAAAAATTGGCAACCTTTGGGGTGGAGCCAGTGAGATGCTTCTGTTGCATTCAGAAAGGATGGGATGATGTGGATCATATCTTCAATCAAGGACCTTTTGCAGTTCATATCTGGAAATTCTTTACAAGTCCAATAGGTGTTACTTTCCAATAGTCCTCATTGAGTAATCATCTATTGAGTTGGAGTGATATTCAAGGAAAGAATGAAGCCCACAAAATTCTCATCGAAATACTTTCCATAGTGGTCTGTTGGAACTTGTGGAAGAATAGATGCTCAGCTAAATACGGGGATAAAAAATCCATCAGCAGCAGAGTCAAATACATGATACTCAAAGATATTCTCCATCTGATCAACACTGTTTTTCCTTACATATATTGGCCTGCATAGTGGACAGAAGTAGTGGGCCTGATTGAGAGCTGCAAACATGATGTTAAAGTTACTTCAGTGATTTGGAAAACACCCCCTCCTAGCAGATATAAACTTAATACAGATGGTAGTGCTTTGCACAATCCGAGGAAGATTGGAGGGGGAGGCATTCTACGAGATGAACAAGGAGAGATCATAGATGCATTTGCTATACCTCTCGGTGAAGGGACCAATAATCAGGCAGAAATTCAAGCTGCCAGTTATGGTCTAAACTGGTGCATTCAGCATGGGTACAACAACATTATTCTAGAAGTGGACTCTAAGTTTTTACTAGGTGGATATTGCAAACCTCTACTCCCCCTTGGAGGATTCAAAGGTGTGTACAGGAGTTACAAAACCTTGTTAGCCAATGTGAATTCTTTCAATGTGATCATATATACAGAGAGGCCAACAATACTGCCGATTTCCTATCCAAGAAAAGTCACAAAAAAGAAATCATTCAACACTACTACACTCACAACCAATTACCACATGCAGCAAGAGGTAGCTATATTCTCGAGAAAATGGGAGTTCAAAGTTTCAGAAGAAAGAAGTTAAAAAGGATTAAAAAAAACCCTTGATTTAAGTATAGATTTTTTGAATAGGTTCTTGTTCTTTATTCATTCCTTTGTAAGGGGAGAGTCTCCCTTATTTATGTTTTCCGAGAATCTTTGTATTGAGAGGAGTCCTCTCCTTAGGTGCGTAGTTCTAGGTTTTCCTTTCTAGTATGGGAATGAGTTGACTAACCTTAGTAGGTAGGTCGACTTAGGACCCACCATAGGATCGGAGGTTAGGTTTATGTCCCCCTTCCTTGTACTTTTTCTTTATTTTTATTTATGCTAAGGTCTGGGGGTGTTGCTAAGCCCCTGACCCCCCCAGGGGTCGTTCAAATAAAAAAATAAAAAATAAAAAATCCTAAACACCTAACCCTAAATCCTAAACCCTAAACCCTGACCCTAAACCTAAATTCTAATCCCTAAATCCAAACTCTAAACTCTAAACTCTAAAACCCTAAACCATAAATCCTAAACTCTTAACCCTTTCCCTAACCCTAAAACTGAAAGCCAAAACCTTAACACATAATCCCTAAACCCTAATCCTAATCCCCAAATCCAAAACCCTAAACCCTTTTACCCTACACCCTAAACCCTAAATCCTAAACCATAAGCCCTAACAACTAAACACTAAACCTTAAACCATCACCCTAAACCCTAAATCCTCAACCCTAAATTCTAAACACTAGACCCTAAACCCTAAATCCTAAACCCTAAATCCTAAACCCTAAACCCTAAACCCTAAACCCTAAACCCTAAACCTTAAACCCTAAACTATAAACCATAAACTATAAACCCTAACCCTTAACCCTAAATACTAGACCCTCAATCTTAACCCTTAAACCCTAAACCCTAAATCCTAACACTAAACCCCAAACCCTAAACCCTCAACCCTAAACCTTAAACCCTAAACCCTAAACCCTAAATCCTAAACCATACACCCTAAACCCTAACCCTAACCCCTAATTCCTAAACCCTTAATCCTAAACCCTAAACCCTAAATCCTAAACCTTAATCCCTAAACTCTAAACCATAAACACTAAACCCTAAATCCCAAACCCCAAACCCCAAACCACAAACCATAAGCCCTACACCCTAAACCCTAAACCCTAAACCCTAAACCCTAAACCTAAACCCTAAACCCAAACCCTAAACTTAAACCTAAATGCTAAACCGTACACCCTAAATCCTAATCTACTAACCCTAACCCTAACCCTAACCCTAAGCCCTAAATCCCAAACCCTAAATCCTAAACCATAAACCCTAATCCTAACCCTAAACCCTAAATCCTAAACCCCCAACTCTAAACCCCAAACCCTAAATTCTAAACCCTAATCCTTAAATCTAAACCCTAAACCGCAAACCCTAAATCCTAAATTTCTAACCCTAAACCCTAAACCCTAAACCCTAACCGTAAACCGAAACTCTAAACACTAAATCCAAACTCCAAATTCCTTACCTTAACCCTAATCCATAAACCCTAAACCATTAATCCTAAAATCTAAACCTAAACACTAAACCTTAAACCCTAAACCCTAAATTCCAAACTCTGAAGTTTAAATCCTAAACCCTAAATCGTAAAACCTAAACCATAAACCATAAACCCTAAATCCTAACCCCTAACCCCTAACCCCTAAACCCCTAATCCCAAACCCTAAACCATAAACCCTAAACCCTAAACTCCTAACCTTAAACCCTAAACTCCTAACCTTAAACCCTAAACCCTAAACCCTAACTCCTAACAATCCTAAACCCTAAATCCTTAACCCTACACCCTACACCCTAAACCCTAAATCCTAAGCCCTAGGCCCTAAACCCAAAACACTAAACCCAAAACCCTAAACTTTAAATCCTTAACCCTAAACTCGAAACGCTAAACCCTAAATCATAAACCATAATACTTAACACTAAACCCTAAATCTTAAACCCTAAACCCTAAACCCTAAACCTTAAAATCTATACCCTAAACCCTAAACCCTCAACTCTAAATGCTAAACCCTAAACTCTAAACCCTAAACCCTAACCTATAAACCCTAAATCCTAATCCTAAACCCTGAAACCTTTACCCTAAACCCTAAATCATAAATCATAAATCATAAATCCTAAACCATAAACCATAAACCCTAACCCTAACCCTAACCCCTAAATCCTAAATCCTAAACCGTAAACCCTAAACCTTAAACCGTAAACCCTAAACCCTAAACAATAAACACTAAACCCTAAACCCTAATCCTTAAACACTAAACCCAAAACCCTAAACCCCAAACCCCAAACCCTAAACCCTAAACCCTAAACCCTAAACCTAAACACTAAAAACAAAGCCCTAAACTTAAACCCTAAACACTAAACCGTAAATCCTAAACCTTAAGCCCTAAACCCTAAACCCTAAACCCTAAAACCTAAATAGTAAACCATAAATCTTAAACTACTAACCCTAAATCCTAAACCCTAAACCCTAAACCCTAATCCCTAAACCTAAACCCTAAACCCTAAACCGTAGACCTTAAATCCTAAACTCCTAACCCTAAACCCTAAATCCTAAACTTTCAATCCTAAACCTTAAACCTTAACCTCTAAACCCTAAACCCTAACTCTAAACCTAAACTCGAAATCCTAAATCTAAACTCTAAACTCCTAACCCTAACCCTAAACCCTAAATCCTACACCATTAATCCTAAACTCTGAACCTAAACACTAAACCCTAAATCCTATATCCCAAACTCTGAACCTACCCTAACCCTAAATCCTAAACCCTAAACCCTTAACCCTAACCCCAAACCCTAAACCCTAAGGCATAAACCTAAACATTAAACCCTAAACTATAAACCCTAAATCCTAAACTCCTAACCCTAAACCCAAAACCCTAAATCCAAAACCCTAAACCCTAGACCCTATCCCCAAACCTAAAGTCTAAACCTTATATCCAAACTCTAAACCCTAAAACCTAAATCCTAAACTCTAAACCTTAATCCCTAAGCCCTCAATCCTATATCCTATACTCCAAACCTTAATCCTTAACCCTAAAACCGAAACCCGAAACCCTCAACCCTCAACCCTAAACCCTAACCCTAAATCCTAAACCATAAATCCTAAACCATAAACCCTATAACCTAAGCCTAACCCATAAATCCTAAACCCTTAATCCGAAACCCTAAACCCTAAACCCTAAACACTAAACCCTAAACCCTAAACCCTAAACCATTAATCCTAAAAAAAACACCTAAACACTAAACACTAAATCCTAAATCCCACACTTTGATCCTTCAACCCCAAACCCTAAACCGTAAAACCTAAACCCTAAACCATTAAATCTAAACTCTAAACTCTAAATCCTCAACCCTAAACTTAGAACCCTAAACCCTAAACTCTAAACCATAAACCATATATCCTAACCACTAAACACTAAACCCTAAACACTAAACCCTAAACCTTAAATCCTAAACCCTAAACCCTAAACCTTAAAAATTAAACCCTAAACCTAAACCCTAAACCCTAAACCCTAAACCAAAATGCTAAACCCTAAATAAACCATAAACCCTAAATCCTAAACCCTAAACTCTAAACCTTCAACCCTAAACTTTAAACATTGAACCCTAAATCCTAAACCCTACATCCTAAACCCTAAACCCTAAACTCTAAACCCTAAACCCTAATCTCTAACCATCAAACATTAATCCTAAACCCTAAACCTAAAAACTAAACCCTAAACCCTAAACACTAAATCTCAAACTCTAAATCCTAAACCTTTACACCTTACCCCTATACCCTATCCCCTAAACCCTAAACTCCTAAACCCTAACCCTAAACCCTAAACCCTAAATCCCAAACCATAACCCTAAACCGTATATTGTGAACTCTAAATCCAAAACTGCTAACCCTAAACCCTAATCCCTAAACCCTAAATCTTAACCTTAAACCCTAAATTCTTAACCCTAAACCCTAAACCCTAAACACTAGACCCTAAACCCGAAACCCGAAACCCTTTAACCCTAAAACATAAACCCAAAACCCTAAACCCTAAACCCTAAACCCTAAACCATAAACCCTAAACTTTAAACCCTAAACCCTAAACCCTAAACCCTAAATGCGAAACATTGAACGCTAATCCTAAACCTACAGCATAAACCCTAATTCCTAAACTCTAAACCTTGAACCTTAATTTCTAAACTCAAAACCTTAAACTCTAACCATAAACCCTAAACCTTAAACCCTAAACGCTAAACCCTAAATCCTAACCCTAAGCAAGAAATCCTAAACCCTAAAGGTAAACCTAAACCCTAAACCCTAAAACCTAAGTCATAAACTCCAAAACCCTATACCCTAAATCATAAACTCCAAAACCCTAAACCGTAAACCCAAACCCTAACCCTAAACCCTAAGCCCTAAACCCTAACCCTAAATCATTAATGCTAAACTCTAAACGTAAGAACTAAACCCTAAACACTAAACACTAAATCCAAAACTCTAAACCCTAAGCCCTAAACCTTAAAGCCTAAACCCTAAACCCTAAACCCAAAACCCTAAACATTAAACCCTCAACCCTAAACCTAAAACCCTAAACCCTAAACCCTAAACCCTAAATCCTAAACCTTAAACTCTAAACCCTCAACCCTAAACCCTAAACACTAAATTCTAAACCCTAAACACTTAAGCCTAATCCTTAAACCCTAAACCCTAAACCATAACCCTAAACCCTAAACTCTAAACCCTAAACCCTAAATTGTAAACTCTAAACTCTAAACCCTTAACCTTAAACACTAAACCTTAAACCCTAATTCTAAACCTTAAACCTTAAACCTAAACCTTAAACCCTAAACCATAAATCATAATTTTAAACCATAAACCTTAAACCTAACCTAAACACAAAATCCAAAACCCTAATCCCTAAATCCTAAATTCCTAACCCTAATCCCTAATCCCTAAACCCAAAACAATAAATCCTAGACCCTACCCCAAACCTAAACTCTAAATCATAAAACCAAGCTCTAAACCCTAAACCCTATACCCTAAATCCTAAACTCTAAACCCTAATTCCTAACCCTAAACACTAAACCTTAAACCCTAAACCCTAAACCCTAAACACTAACTCTAAACCATAAATCCTAAACCATAAATCGAAAACTCTAACGCTAACCCCTAAATCCTAAACCTTACCTCCTAATTCCTAAAACCTAAATCCTAAACCATAAACCCTAAACCCTAATCACTAAAACCTAAATCCAAAACCCAAACCCTAAACAACAAACTTTAAACCCTAAATCCTAAACACCTAATCCTAAACCCAAAACCCTAAACCATTACCCTAAACCCTAAACTCTAAACCCTAAATCCTAAAATTCTATACATAAACCCAAAACCCTAAACCCAAAACCCTAAACCCTAAATCCTAAACCCTAAATCCTAAACACTAAACCCTACACCTAAACCTTTACCCTAAACCCTAAACTATAAACCCTAAATCCTCAAATCCTAAAATCCTAACCACAAACCCAAAACCCTAAACCCAAAACCCTAAATCCTAAACCCTAAATCCTAAACCCTAAACCCTAACCCCTAACCCCTAAACCTATACCCACAATCCTAAACCCTAAATGCTAAAACACAAATCCTAAACCTTATACCCTGATCCCTAAACCCTAAACCCTAAACCTTAAACCCTAACCCTAAACCCTAAACCTTAACCCTAAACCCTAAACCTTAAACCATAACTCTAAACCCTAAGCACTTAACATAAACCCTAAGCCCTAAACCTAAACCCTAATCCCTAAACCATAAACCATAAATACTAAACTCCTAACCCTAACCCTGAACCCAAAATCCTAAACTCTAAATCCTAAACCATAAACCCTAAACCCTAAATCCTAAACCTTTAATACTAAACCCTAAACCCTAAACCCTAAACCCTAAACACTAAGCCCTAAGCCCTAAACCCTAAACCCTAAACCGTAAATCTTAAACCATAACTCTAAACCTTAAACCCTAAACCCTAAGCCCTAAACCTATACCCTAAACCCTAAATTTCAAACCCTAAATCCTGAACTCCTACCCCTAAATCATAATATCTGATACTTAAACCATAAACCTTAAACCCTAAACTCTAAACCATAAACCTTAAACACTAACACCTAAACCCCTCAACCCAAAACCCTTAATTATAAACCAAAAGCTCTAAACCCTAAAACCAAGCTCTAAACCCTAAACCCTATACCCTAAATCCTATACTCTAAACCCTAATCTCTAAACCCTAAACATTATATCCTATACTCTAAACCCTAATTCTTAACCCTAAACCCAAAATCCTAAACCCTAAATCCTAAACCATAAATAATAAACCCTAACCCTAAGCCATAAATACTAAGCCCTAAATCCTAAACCATAAACCCAAAACCCTAACCCTAACCCCTAAATCCTAAACACTAAATGCTACACCCTACTCCTTAAACCCAAACCCTGAATCCTAAACCCTAAACCCGAAACCCTTAACCCAAATACCAAATGCTAAACCCCAAACTTTAAACCCTAAATCCTAAACTCCTAACCCTAAACCTAAAACCCTTACCCTAAACCCTAAACCATAAACCCTAAATCCTAAAATCCTAACCCTAAACCATAAACCCAAAACCCTAAACCCTAAATCCTAAACCCTAAATCCTAAACCCTAAATCCTAAACCCTAAATCCTAAACCCTAAATCCTAAACCATTAATCCTAAACCCTTAAATCTAAACCCTAAACACTAAACCCTAAACACTAAACTCTGAACCTCAAACCCTAAACCTTATATACTAATCCCTAAACCCTAAACCCTAACCCCTAAACCTTAAACCCTAACACTAAACCCTAAGCCCTTAACCTAAACCCTAAGCCCTTAACTTAAACCCTAAGCCCTAAACCATAAACCATAAATACTAAACTCCTATTCCTAACCCTAACACCAATGCCCTAAATCTAAACCCTAAACCCTAAATTGTAAATCCTAAATCCTGAACTCCTAACCCTAAATCACAATATATGATACCTAAACCCTAAACTCTAAACCATAAACCATAAATCTAAACCCTAAATCCTGAACTCCTAACCCTAAATCACAATATCTTATACCTAAACTCTTAACCATAAACCCTAACTCTTAACCCTAAATCCTATACTCTAAACCCTAATCACTAAACCCTAAACCCTAATCCCTAACTCGAAATGCTAAACCGTCAACCCTATACCCTAACCCTATAAATCTTAAACCCTAAACTCTAAACCATAAACCTTAAACCCTCAACCTAAAACCCTCAATTATAAACCAAAAACTCTAAACCCTAAAACCACGCTCTAAACCCTATATCTTAATCCCTAAACCTATACTCTAAACCATAAACACTAAACTCTGAACCCTAAACTCTAAACTCTAATTCAAAACCCTAAACCTTAAACCTAAATGATAAACCCTAAACCCTAATTCAAAACCCTAAACCTTAAACCTAACCCTAAACCCTAAATTCTAAACCCTAAACCCTAACCCTAATCTATAAACCCTAAATCCTAAACCATAAACCCTAAACCCTAAACCTAAACCATTAATCCTAAACACTTAAATCTAAACCCTAAACACTAAACTCTAAACACTAAACTCTGAACCTCAAACCCTAAACCTTATACACTTATCCCTAAACCCTAAACCCTAAACCTTAAACCCTAACACTAAAACCTAAGCCCTTAACCTAAACCCTAAGCCCTTAACTTAAACCCTAAGCCCTAAACCATAAACCGTAAATACTAAACTCATATTCCTAACCCTAACCCCAATGCCCTAAACCTAAACCCTAAACCCTAAACCCTAAATTGTAAATCCTAAATCCTTAACTCCTAACTCTAAATCACAATTTCTGATACCTAAACCCTAAACCTTAAACCCTAAACTCTAAACCATAAACCGTAACTCTAAACCCTAAATCCTGAACTCCTAACCCTAAATCACAATATCTGATACCTAAACTCTAAACCATAAACCCTAACTCTAAACCCTTAACCATAAATCCAATACCCTTAACCCTAAATCCTATACCCTAAATCCTATACTCTAATTCCTAATCCCTAAACCTTAAACCCTAATCCCTCACTCAAAATGCTAAACCTTAAATAAAAGATAAAACCTAAACCCTATACCCTAAACCCTAAACACTATACCCTAAACCCTAAACACTTAACCCTAAACCTTAAACCCTAAACCCTAAACCGTAACCCAAAACCCTAAAACCGAAACCATAAACACTAATCCCTAACCCTAAACCCTATATCTTAATCCCTAAACCTATACTCTAAACCCTAAACCCATACTCTAAACCCTAAACCCTAAAACCTGAACCCTAAACCCTAAACCCTAAACTCTAATTCTAAACCCTAAACCTTAAACCTAAATGCTAAACCCTAAACCCTAATTCTAAACCCTAAACCTTAAACCTAACCCTAAACCCTAAACCCTAACCCTAATCTATAAACCCTAAATCCTAAACTCATATCCCTAACCCAAAACCCAAAATCCTAAACTCTAAATCCTAAACCTTAAACCCAAAACTATAAATCCTAAACCCTAAACCCTAAACCCTAAACCCTAACCTTAAACCCTAACTCTAAACCCTACACCCTAAACCTTAAACCCTAACTGTAAACCCTAAGCCCTAAACCCTAAACCCTAACCCTAAACCTTAAGCCCTAAACCCTAAAGATTAAGCCCTAACCCTAAACCCTAAGCCCTTAACCTAAACCCTAAGCCTTTAACCTAAACCCTAAGCCCTAAACCATAAACCATAAATACTAAACTCCTATCCTTAACCCTAAACGCAAAATCGTAAACTCTAAATCCTAAACCCTAAACCCTAAATCCTAAACCCTAAACCCTAAACTTTAAACCCTAAACCCTAAACCCTAAACCCTAAACCCTAAACCTTCAACCCTAACTCTAAACCCTAAACACTAAGCCCTAAACCTTAAGCCCTAAACCTAAATCCTAAACCCTAAATTGTAAACCCTAAATCCTGAACTCCTAACCCAAAATCACAATAACTGATACCTAAACCCTAAACCTTAAATGCTAAAGTCTAAACCATAAACCCTCTACCCTAACCCTTAAACCCCTAAACCTAAAACCTTAAATTATAAATCCTAAACACTAAACCCTAAATCCTAAACCCTAAATACTAAACCCTAAACCCTAAACCCTAAACTCTAACCCTAAACCCTAAACCCTAAATACTAAACCATACACCCTACACCCTAAAACCTAACCCTAAAACCTAAACCCTAAGCGCTAAACCCTGGATCCTAAACCCTAAACCCTAAACTATAAACCCTAAACCATATGCCCTAAACACTAAACCCTAAATTCTAAACACTAAACCCTAAACCCTAAACCCTAAACCCTAACCCAAAATGCTAAACCCTAAATAAAACATAAACCCTAAACCATAAACCCTAAACCCTAAATACTAAACCAAAAATACTAAACCCTAAACTGTAAACCCTAAACCCTAAACCCTAAACTCTAAACCCTAAACCATCAACCATAATTCTAAACCCTAAACCTTAAACCTTAACCCTAAACCCTAAACCCTAAACCCTAAACTATAACTCTAAACCCTAAACCCTAAACCTTAAATCTAACCCTAAACCCTAAATCCTAAACCCTAAACCCTAAACCCTAACACTAATCCCTAATCCTAAATTATAAACCCTAAATCCTAAACTCCTAATCCTGATCCAAAAACCCTAAACCCTAGACCTTAAGCCCAAACCTAAACTCTAAACCATAAAATCAAGCTCAAAACCCTAAATCCTATACCTTAAATCATATACTCTAAACCCTAATCCCTAAACACTAAACCTTAAATCCTAAACTCTAAACCCTAACCCTAATCCCTAAACCCTAAACTATAAACCCTAAATCCTAAACTCCTAACCCTAATACCAAAACCCTAAACTCTTGACCTTAACCCCAAACTTAAACTCTAAACCATAAACCCAAAATACTAACCCTAACCGCTAAATCCTAAACCCTACCCCCTAAACCCTAAACTCTAAATAATAAACCCTAAACACTAAACCCTAAACCCTAAACCCTAAAGCCTAAACTCTAAACCCTAAACCATATACTCTAAACACTAAACCCTAAACACTAAACCCTAAACCTAAAAACCTAAACCTAAAAACCTAAACCCTAAACCTTAACCCGAAATGCTAAACCCTAAACCCTAACCTTAAACCCTAAACCCTAAACCATAAACCCTTAACCCTAAACCCTAAACACTAAAACCTAACTCTAAACCCTAAATACTAAACAATAAAAACTAAACCCTAAACCCTAAATCCTAAATCCTAAACCCAAAACTCTAAATCCTAAACCCTAAACCCAAATTTTAAACCCTAAACCTTAAATAACCCTGAACCCTAAATTCTAAACCAAAATTTTTAAACCCTAAACCAAAACTATAAATCCTAAACCCTAAACTCTAAACCCTAACTCTAAACCCTAAACCCTAAACCCTAAACCTTAAATAACCCTAAACTCTAAATTCTAAACTCTAAATTCTAAAACCTAAATCCTAAACCTTAAACCCTAAATTCTATATCCTAAACCCTAAATCCTAAACGCTAAATTCTAAATCCTAAATCCACAACCCTAAACCGTAAACCCTAAATCCTAAACCCTAACTCTAAAACCGTAAACTATAAACTCTAAACCTTAAACCCTAAATCCAAAACCCTAAACCCTAAAGTTTAAACCCTAAACCCTAACCACTATACCCTAACCCTAAACACTTAACCCTAAACCTTAAATCCTAAACCTAAACTGTAAGCCGAAACACTACACCCAAAACCATAAACCTTAAATCCGTAACCCTAAATCCTATACTCTAAACCCTAAACCCTAAACCCTAAATTCTAAACCCTAAACCCTAAACCATAAACCATAATTCTAAACCCTAAACCTTAACCCCAATCCCTAAATCCTAAACCCTAAACCCTAAATCCTAAACCCTAACTCTAAACTCTAAACCCTAAACCTTAAACCTAACCCTAAACCCTAAATCCTAAACTCTAAACCCTAACCCTAATCCCCAAACCCTAAACTATAAACCTTAAATCCTAAACTCCTAACCCTAATCCCAAAACACTAAACCCTAGACCTTAACCCCAAACCTAAACTTTAAACAGTAAAATCAAGCTCAAAACCCTAAACCCTATAACCTAAATCATATACTCTAAACCCTAATCCCTAATCCATAAACCCTAAACCCTAAACCCTAAACCCTAAACCCTAAACCCTAAACCATAAACCATAAACCCTAAGCCTAAACCATAAATCCTATACACTAAATTCTAAACCATAAATCCAAAACCCTAACCCTAACCACTAAATACTAAACCTGAAATACTAAACCCTAAATACTACACCCTACCCCCTAAACCTAAACCCTAAACCCTAAACCCTAAACCCTAAACCCAAAACCCAAAGGCTAAACTCTAAACTTTAAACCATAAACCCTAAATCCTAAAAGCCTAAAATCCTAACCATAAACCATAAACCCAAAACCCTTACCCTAAACCCTAAACCGTAAACCCTAAATCCTAAAATCCTAACCATAAACCATAAACCAAAAATCCTAAACCCTAAACTCTAAATCCTATACCCTAAATCCTAAACCATAAACCATAAACCCTAAACACTAAACCCTAAACCCTAAACTCTAAACCTTAAAACCTAAACCTTATACACTAATCCCTAAACCCTAAACCCTAAACCCTAAACCTTAAACCCTAACACTAAACCCTAAGCCCTTAACCTAAACCCTAAGCCCTTAACCTAAACCCTAAGCCCTTAACTCTAACCCTAAGCCCTAAACCATAAACCATAAATACTAAACTCATATCCCTAACCCTCACCCTAAAGCCCAAAACCTAAACGCTAAACCCTAAATTGTAAACCCTAAATCCTGAACTCCTAACCCTAAATCACAATATCTGATACCTAAACCCTAAACTCTAAACCATAAACAGTAACTCTAAACCCTAAATCCTGAACTCCTAACGCTAAATCACAATATCTGATACTTAAACTCTAAACTCTAAACCATAAACCCTAACTCTAAACCCTTAACCCTAAACCTTAAACTTAACCCTAAACCCTAACCCTAATCCCTAAACCATAAACTATAAACCCCAAATCCTAAACTTCTAAACCTAATCCCAAATCCCTAAGCCCTAGACCTTAACCCCAAACCTAATCTCTAAACCGTAAAATCAAGCTCAAAAGCCTAAACCCTATACCTTAAACCCTATACTCTAAATTCTAATCCCTAAACCCTAAACCCTAATCCCTAACCCAAAATGCTAAACCTTAAATAAAAGATAAAACCTAAACCCTAACCCTAAACCCTAAACACTGTACCCTAAACCCTAAACACTTAACCCTAAACCTTAAACCCTAAACCTTAAACCGTAACCCAAAACCCTAAAACCAAAACCATAAACACTAATACCTAAACCTAAACCCTATATCTTAATCCCTAAACCTATACTCTAAACCCTAAACCCTAAACCCTAAACCCTAAACCCTAAACCCTAATTCTAAACCCTACACCTTAAACCTAAACCCTAAACCCTAAACCTTAAACCTAACCCTAAACCCTAAAGTCTACACCCTAAACCCTAACCATAATCTATAAACCCTAAATCTTAAACTCCTATACCTAACCCAAAACCCAAAATCCTAAACTCTAAATCCTAAACCATAAACCCTAAACCCTAAATCCTAAACCTTTAATCCTAAATCCTAAACCCTAAACCCCAAACCCTAAACCCTAAACTCTAAACCCTAAACCCTAAACCTTAAACACTAACTCTAAACCCTAAACCCTATACCCTAAACCCTAAACCTTAAACCCTAACTCTAAACTCTAAGCCCTAAACCTTAAACCCTAAACCCTAACCCTAAATCCTAAGCCCTTAACCTAAACCCTAATCCCTAAACCATAAACAATAAATACTAAACTATTATCCCAAACCCTAAACCCAAAATCCTAAACTCTAAATCCTAAACAATAAACCCTAAACCCTAAACCCTAAACCCTAAACCCTAAACCCTAAGCCCTAAGCCCTAAGCCCAAAATGCTAAACCCTAAACCCTAAACCCTAACCCTTACACCCTAACTCTAAACCCTAAACACTAAACCCTAAACCTAAACCCTAAAACCTAAATTGTAAACCCTAAATCCTGAACTCCTAACCCAAAATCACAATATCTAATACCTAAACCCTAAACCTTAAATGCTAAACTCTAAACCATAAACCCTAAACCCTAACCCTTAAACCCATAAACCCTTAAACCCCTAAACCCAAAACCCTAAATTATAAATCCTAAACCCTAAACCCTAAATACTAAACTCTAAACCCTAACCCTAAACCCTAAACCCTAAATGCTAAACCCTAAACCCTATATCCTAAACCTTAAACCCAAAACCTCTAAACCCAATGCCCTAAATCATTAACCCTAAACCCTAAACCCTAAACTCTAAACCATAAACCATATACCCTAAACACTAAACCCTAAACTCTAAACACTAAACCCTAAACCTTAAACCCTAAACCCTAAACCTTGACTCGAAATGCTACACCCTAAATAAAACATAAACCCTAAACCTTAACCCTAAACCCTAAACCCTAAACCCTAAACCCTAAACCCTAAACCAAAACCCTAAACCCTAAACCATAAAAACTAAACCCTAAACCATAAGCCGTAATTCTAAACCCTAAACCTTAAACCTTAATCCTAAACCATAAACCCAAAACCCTGAACCATAACTCTAAACCCTAAACCCTAAACCTAACCCTAAACCCTAAATCCTAAACCCTAAGCCCTAACCCTAATCCCTAAACCCTAAATTATAAACCCTAAATCCTAAACTCCTAACCATAAAATCAAGCTCAAAACCCTAAACCCTAGACCTTAACCCCAAACCTAAACTCTAAACCATAAAATCAAGCTCAAAACCCTAAACCCTATACCCTAAATCATATACTCTAAACCCTAATCCCAAAACTCTAAACCCTAAACCATATATCCAAAACTCTAAACCCTAATTCTTAACCCTAAACCATAAACCCTATACCCTAAACCCTAAACCATAAACCCTAAACCCTAACACTAAACCATAAATCCTATACACTAAATTCTAAACCATAAACCCAAAACACTAACCCTAACCGCTAAATCCTAAACGCTAAACTCTAAATAATAAAACCTAAACCCTAAATGCTAAACTCTAAACCCTAAACCCAAAACCTCTAAACCTAATGCCATAAATCATTAACCCTAAACCTTAAACCCCAAACCTTAAACCCTAAACCGAAATGCTAAACCCTAAACCCTAAACACTAAACCCTATATCCTAAACCCTAAACCCAAAACCTCTAAACCTAATGCCATAAATCATTAACCCTAAACCCTAAACCCTAAACCCTAAACCCTAATTTTAAACCCTAAACCTTAAATAACCCTAAACCCTAAATCCTAAACCTTAAATACTAAATCCACAACCCAAAACCGTAAACCCTAAATCTTAAACCCTAACTCTAAAACCGTAAACCATAAACCTTAAACTTTAAACCCTAAATCCAAAACCCTAAACCCTAAAGTCTAAGCCCTAAACCCTAAACACTATACCCTAAACCCTAAACACTATACCCTAAACCCTAAACACTTAACCCTAAACCTTAAATCCTAAACCTAAACTGTAAGCCAAAACACTAAACATAAAACCCTAAACCCTAAACCCTAAACCCTAAACCCTAAACCCTAAATCCTATACTCTAAACCCTAAGCCCTAAATTCTAAACCCTAAACCATAAACCATAATTCTAAACCCTAAACCTTAAATCTTAACCCTAAACCCTAAACCCTAAACCCTAACTCTAAATCCTAAACCCTAAACCTAAAACCTAACCATAAACCCTAAATCCTAAACTCTAAACCCTAACCCTAATCCCTAAACCCTAAACTATAAACCCTAAATCCTAAACTCCTAACCCTAATACGAAAACCCTAAACCGTAGACCTTAACCCCAAACCTAAACTCTAAACCATAAACCCAAAATACTAACCCTAACCGCTAAATCCTAAATCCTACCCCCTAAACCCTAAACTCTAAATAATAAACCCTAAACCCTAAACCCTAAACTCTAAAACCTAAACCATATACCCTAAACACTAAACCCTAAACTCTAAACACTAAACCCTAAACCCTAACCCGAAATGCTAAACCCGAAATAAAACATAAACCCTAAACCCTAAACCCTAAACCCTAAACTATAAACCCTAAACCCTAAACACTAAACACTAAAACCTAACCCTAAACCCTAAATACTAAACCATAAAAACTAAACCCTAAACCCTAAATCCTAAACCCTAAATATTAAACCCTAAACCCAAAACTCTAAACCCTAACTCTAAACCCTAAACCCTAAACCCTAATTTTAAACCCTAAACCTTAAATAACCCTAAACCCTAAATTCTTAAGCCAAAATTTTAAACCCTAAACCCTAAACCTAAACCATAAATCCTAAACCCTAAACTCTAAACCCTAACTCTAAACCCTAAACCCTAAACCCTAATTTTAAACCCTAAACCTTAAATAATCCTAAACCCTAAATTCTAAACTCTAAATTATAAAACCTAAATCCTAAACCTTAAACCCCAAACCCTAAATCCTAAATCCTAAATCCTAAACGCTAAATCCTAAATCCTAAATCCACAACCCTAAATCCTAAACCCTAACTCTAAAACCGTAAATTATAAACCCTAAACCTTAAACACTAAATCCAAACCCTAAATCCAAAACCCTAAACCCTAAAGTTTAAACCCCAAACCCTAAACACTATATCCTAAACCCTAAACACTTAACCCTAAACCTTAAATCCTTAACCTAAACTGTAAGCCGAAACACTACACCCAAAACCATAAACCTTAAACCCTAAACCCTAAATCCTAAACCCTAATTCCTACACTCTAAACCCTAAATTCTAAACACTAAACCATAAACCATAATTCTAAACCCTAAACCTTAAACCTTAACCCTAAACCCTAAACCCTAAATCCTAAACCGTAAACCATAAATACTAAACCCTAACTCTAAACCCTAAACCCTAAATCCTAAACTCTAAACCCTAACCCTAATCCCTAAACCCTAAATCCTAAACTCCTAACCATAATCCCAAAACCCTAAACCCTAGACCTTAACCTCAAACCTAAACTCTAAACCGTAAAATCAAGATCAAAACCCTAAACCCTACACCCTAAATCATATACTCTAAACCCTAATCCCTAAACCCTAAACCCTAAACCCTAAACCATAAACCCTAAACCCTAAGCCTAAACCATAAATCCTATACACTAAATTATAAACCATAAACCCAAAACCCTAACCCTAACCGCTAAATCCTAAACCCTAAATACTACACCCTACCTCCTAAACCCAAACCCTAAACCCTTAACCCTAAACTCTAAACCCAAAACCCAAAACCCAAATGCTAAACCCCAAACTTTAAACCCTAAATCCTAAACTCCTAACCTAAACCTAAAACCCTTACCCTAAACCCTAAACCATAAACCCTAAATACTAAAATCCTAAAACCCTAACCATAAACCATAAACCCAAAACCCTAAACCCAAAACCCTAAATCCTATACACTAAATCCTAAACCATAAACCCTAAACCATAAACCTAAACCCTTGAACCTAAACCCTTAAATCTAAACCCTAAACACTAAACCCTAAACCCTAAACTCTGAACCTTAAACCCTAAACATTATACCCTAATCCCTAAACCCTAAACCCTAAACCCTAAATGCTAAACTTTAAACCCTAACACTAAACCCTAAGCCCTTAACCTAAACCCTAAGCCCTTAACTTAAACCCTAAGCCCTAAACCATAAACCATAAATACTAAACTCCTACCCCTAACCCTAACCTCAAAGCCCTAAACCTAAACCCTAAACCCTAAATTTTAAACCCTAAATCATGAACTCCTAACCCTAAATCACAATATCAGATACCTAAACTCTAAACTCTAAACCATAAACCGTAACTCTAAACCCTAAATCCTGAACTCCTAATCCTAAATCACAATATCTGATACTTAAACCTTAAACTCTAAACCATAAACGCTAACTCTAAACCCTTAACCCAAACCCTTAAACCTAAATCTAAACCCTAACCCTAACCCCTAAACCATAAACTATAAACCCTTAATCCTAAAATTCTAAACCTAATCCCAAAACCCTAAGCCAAAGACCTTAACTCCATACCTAAACTCTAAACCGTAAATTCAAGCTCAAAAGCCTAAATCCTATACTCTAAACCCTAACCCTAAACCCTAAACACTATACCCTAAACCCTAAACCTTAAACCCTAAACCCTAAACCATAACCCAAAACCCTAAAACCAAAATCATAAACACTAATCCCTAAACTTAAACCCTATATCTTAATCCCTAAACCTATACTCTAAACCCTAAACCCTGAACACTAATTCTAAACGCTAAACCTTAAACCTAAACCCTAAACCCTAATTCTAAACCCTAAACCTTAAACCTAACCCTACACCCTAAATTCTAAGCCCTAAACCATAACCCTAATCTATAAACCCTAAATCATAAACTCCTATCCCTAACCAAAAACCCAAAATCCTAAACTCTAAATCCTAAACCATAAACCATAAACCCTAAATCCTAAACCTTTAATCCTAATTCCTAAACCCTAAACCCTAAACCTTAAACTCTAACTCTAAACCCTAAACCCTAAACCCTAAACCCTAAACCTTAAATCCTAACTCTAAACCCTAAGCCCTAAGCCCTAAACCTTAAACCCTAAACCCTAAACCTTAAACCCTAAACCCTAAACCTTAAACCCTAGCCCTAAACCCTAAGCCCTTAACCTAAACCCTAATTCGTAAACCATAAACCATAAATACTAAACTCCTATCCCTAACCCTAAATCCAAAATCCTAAACTCTAAATGCTAAACCATAAACCCTAAACCCTAAACTCTAAACCCTAAACACTAAACCCTAAACCCTAAACCCAAAACCCTAAACCATAAACCATAAACCATAAACCTTAAACCCTAACTCTAAATCCTAAACACTATGCCCTAAACCTAAACCCTAAAACCTAAATTGTAAACCCTAAATCCTGAACTCCTAACCCAAAATCACAATATCTGATAATTAAACCCTAAACCTTAAATGCTAAACTCTAAACCATAAACCCTAAACCCTAACCCTTAAACCCCTAAACCCAAAACCCTAAATTATAAACCCTAAACTCTAAACCCAAAACCCTAAACCCTAAATACTAAACCCTAAACCCTAACCCTAAACCCTAAACCCTAAATGCTAAACCCTAAACCCTAAACCCTATATCCCAAACCCTAAACCCAAAACCCAAAACCTCTAAACCCAATGCCTTAAATCATTAACCCTAAACCCTAAACCCTAAACATTAAACCCTAAACCATATACCCTAAACACTAAACCCTAAACTCTAAACACTAAACCCTAAACCTTAAACCCTAAACCATAAACCCTAACCAGAAATGCTAAATCCTAAATAAAACATAAATCATAACCTTAAACCCTAAACCCAAAATCCTAAACCCTAAACCCTAAACCCTAACCCTAAAACCGAAATACTAAACCATAAAAACTAAACCCTAAACCCTAAACCCTAAACCCTAAACGATAAACCCTACACCATAAACCGTAATCCTAAACACTAAACCTTAAACATTAACCCAAACTCTAAACCCTAAACCCTAAACCCTAAACCCTAAACCATAACTCTAAACCCTAAACCTTAAACCTTAAACCTAACCCTAATCCTAAAATCCTAAATCCTAGACCTTAACCCGAAACATAAACTCTAAGCCATAAAATCAAGCTCAAAACCCTACACCCTATACCCCAAATCATATACTCTAAACCCTAATCCCTAAACACTAAACCCTAAACCCTATATCCTAAACTCTAAACCCTAATCCTTAACCCTAAACCAGAAACCCTATACCCTAAACCCTAAACAATAAACCCTAAACCCTAACCCTAAACCATAAATCTGATACACTAAATTCTAAACCATAAACACAAAACACTAACCATAACCACTAAATCCTAAACCCTAAACTCTAAATAATAAACCCTAAACCCTAAACTCTAAACTCTAAACCTTAAACCACATACCTTAAACACTAAACCCTAAACCTTAAACCCTAAAACCCTAAACCGAAATGCTAGACCCTAAATAAAACATAAACCCTAAACCCTAAACCCTAAACACTAAACCCTAAACCCTAAACCCTAAACCCTAAACCCTTTACCCTAAACAGTAAAACCTAACCCTAAACCCTAAATACTAAACCATAAAAACTAAACCCTAAACCCTAAACCCTAAACCCAAAACTCTAAACTCTAACTCTAAACCCTAAACCCTAAACCCAAATTTTAAACCCTAAAGCTTAAATAACCCTAAACCCAAAATTTTAAACCCTAAACCCTAAACCTAAACCATAAATCCTTAACCCTAAACTCTAAACTCTAACTCTAAACCCTAAACCCTAAACACTAATTTTAAACCCTAAACCTTAAATAACCCTAAACCCTAAATCCTAAACTCTAAATTCTAAAACCTAAATCCTAAACCTTAAACCCTAAACCCTAAATCCTAAACCCTAAATCCTAAACGCTAAATCCTAAATCCTAAATCCACAACCCTAAACCATAGACCCTAAATCCTAAACCCTAACTCTAAAACCGTAAATCATAAACCCTAAACTTTAAACCCTAAACCCTAAAGTCTAATCCCTAAACCCTAAACACTATACCCTAAACCCTAAACAATTAACCCTAAACCTTAAATCCTAAACATAAACTGTAAGCCGGAACACTACACCCAAAACCATAAACCCTAAAGCCTAAAGCCTAAATCCTCAACCCTAAATCATATACTCTAAACCCTAAGCCCTAAATTCTAAACCCTAAACCCTAAACCATAAACCATAATTCTAAACCCTAACCCTAAACCCTAAACCCTAAACCATAAACCCTAATCCGTAAACCCTAAACCCTAACTCTAAACCCTAAACCCTAAATCCTAAACTTTAAACCCTAACCCTAATCCCTAAACCCTAAACTATAAACCCTAAATTCTAAACTCCTAACCCTAATCCCAAAACCCTAAACCCTAGACCTTAACCCCAAACCTAAACTCTAAACCGTAAAATCAAGCTCAAAATCCTAAACCCTATACCCTAAATCATATACTCTAAACCCTAATCACAAAACCCTAAACCCTAAACAATAAACCCTAATCCCTAACCCTAAACCATAAATCCTATACAGTAAATTCTAAACCATAAACCCAAAACACTAACCCTAACCGCTAAATCCTAAACTCTACCCCCTAAACCCTAAACTCCAAATCAACCCTAAACTCTAAACCATAAACTTTAAACCCTAACCCCTAAACCCCTAAACCCAAAACCCTAAATTATAAACCATAAACTCTAAACGCTAAATCCAAGCTCTAAACCCTAAACCCTATACCCTAAATCTTATACACTAAACCCTAATCCCGAAACCCTAAACCCTAATTATTAACCCTAAACTTGAAACCATAAACCCTAAACCGTAAACCATAAATCATAAACCCTAACCCTAAGCCATAAATCCTAAACCCTAAATCCTAAACCATAAACCCAAAACCCTAACCCTAACCCCAAAATCCTAAACACTAAATGCTACACCCTACCCCCTAAACCCAATTCCTAAATCCTAAACCCTAAACCCTTAACCCTAAACGCTAAACTCTAAACCCGAAACCCAAATGCTAAACCCCAAACTTTAAACCCTAAATCCTAAACCCTAAACCCTAAACCCTAAACCCTAAACCCTAAACCCTAAACCCTTACCCTAAACCCTAAACCATAAACCCTAAATCCTAAATTTCTAAAATCCTAACCATAAACCCTAAACCCTAAACACTAAATCCTAAACCCTAAATCATAAATCATAAACCCTAAACCCTAAACCTAAACGATTAATCCTAAACCCTTAAATCAAAACCCTAAACACTAATTCCTAAACCCTAAACTCTAAACCTTAAACCCTAAACCTTATACCCTAATCCCTAAACCCTAAACCCTAAACCTTAAACCCTAAACCCTAAACCCTAAACCCTAACACTAAACCCTAAGCCTTTAACCTAAACCCTAAGCCCTAAATCATAAACCATAAATACAAAACATTCCTAACCCTAAACACAATGCCCTAAACCTAAACCCTAAACCCTAAACCCTAAACCTAAATCCTAAACCCTAAACCCTAATTCTAAACCCTAAACCTTAAACCTAACCCTAAACCATAAATGCTAACCCTAATCCCTAAACCCTAATCTATAAACCCTAAATCCTAAATTCCTAACCCCAATACTAAAACCCAAAACCCAAAACCCTAAATCCTAGACCCTAACCGCAAACATAAACTCTAAACCCTAAAACCAAGCTCTAAACCCTAAACTTTATACCCTAAATGTTATACTCTAAACCCTAATCCCTAAACCCTAAACCATATATCCTAAACTCTAAACCTTAATTCCTAACCCTAAAGACAAAACTCTAAACCCTAAACCCTAAACCATAAATCCTAAAGCCTAACCCTAAACCATAAATCCTAAACCCTAAATCCTAATCCATAAACCCAAAACCCTAACACTAACCCTTAAATCGTAAACCCTAAATACTACCCAGTACCCCCTAAACCCAAACCCTAAATCCTAAACCATAAACACTAAACCCTAAACCCTAAACCCTAAACCTAAAATCCAAACGCTAAACCCCAAACTTTAAACCTTAAATCCTAAACTCCTAACCATTAACCCTAAACCCTAAACTTGAAACCCTTACCTTAAACCCTAAATTACAAACCCTAAATCCTAAAATCCTAAAATCCTAACCACAAACCCTAAATCCAACACCCTAAACCCTAAACCCTAAATCCTAAACCCTAAATCCTAAACTGTAAACCTAAATCCTTAACCGTAAGCCCTAAAATCTAAACCCTAAACCTTAAACCCTAAACTATAAACCCTAAACCCTAAACCCTAAACCTTATACCCTAATCCCTAAACCGTAAACCCTAAACACTAAATGCTAAACCCTAAATCCTAAACCCTAAACCTAAAACCCTAACCCTAAACCCTAAGACCTTAACCTAAACCCTAAGCCCTTAACCTAAACCCTAAGCCCTCAAGCATAAACCATAAATACTAAGCTCATATCCCCAAACCTAAACCCAAAATCCTAAACTCTAAATCCTACACCTTAAACCCTAAACCCTAAAACCTAAACCTTTAATCCTAAAACCCTAAATGATAAACCCTAAACACTAAACCCTAAACCCTCAACCCAAAAGCCCTAAGCCCTAAATCCTAAACCCTAAACCCTAAACCTTAAACCCTAACTCTAAACCCTAAGCCCTAAGCCCTAAACCTAAACACCAAACCCTAAATCCAGAAGTCCTAACCCTAAATCACAATATCTGATACCTAAACCCTAATCCTTAAACCCTAAACTCTAAACCATAAACCCTAAACCCTAAACCCAAAACCCCTAAACCCAAAACCCTAAATCCAAAACCCTAAATTATAAACCCTAAACTCTAAACCTTAAACCCTAAACACTAAATGTTAAACCCTAAACCCTAAACCATATACCCTAAATAGTAAACCACAAACTTTAAACACTAAACCCTAAACCCTAACCCAAAATGCTAAACCCTAAATAAAAGATAAACCCTGAACCCTAACCCTAAATCCTAAACACTATACCCTAAACCCTAAACACTTAACCCTAAACCTTAAACCCTAAACCCTAAACCGTAACCCAAAACCCTAAACCCAATACCATAAACACTAATCCCTAACCCTAAACCCTATTTCTTAAACCCTAAACCTATACTCTAAACCCTCAACCCTAAACCCTAAATTCTAAACCCTAAATTCCAAACCCTAAACCCTAAACCCTAAACAATAACTCTAAACCATAAATCCTAAACCCTAAATCCTAAACCATAAATCGTAAACCCTAACCCTAACCCCTAAGAGGGGAAGCAACTGATAACAACAACACTCATAAGGAAGAACAATGGCAAACTCAGACCAGGAGGAAGAATAAGAATCACACCCAAAACCATGACCAAGGTAAGACAACACACTCACAGGAAGAGGTACAACAGACCAAAGCAAACCATACACAGCAACAAATGCAGGAATCAGGTATGATGCTCAAACCTTCTAGTGATAAGCAAGTGGAATCTGATGCTCAGATCCCACCACCCCCAACCCCTGTAATTATTGTTGATGATCATTGTGTTGACAATGAGACCCCTTCCCCTGAAATCCCCTTTGTTATGGCTAAGGAAGTTAATGGAGGGAGGATGGCTGTGAAGGAGAAACATACTAACATGCAGGAAGGGGAACCTAAGGGGAAGGAATTGTCTCGTGTTATGCATGAG
>JAJONZ010002372.1:0-41319 GCA_029582445.1 Solanum paucissectum
GAATTTTAAAATTGAGATACAAAATTTATTTATTTAAATTTATTGGTTGTAACTGATTTCCTTAATTAGAGGAGTAATTGAGGATTTTCAAAATACATTAGATAATTAATTTCATTTTATTATTCTTTGAAATAGTAAATTCATTAATATTATTAATATAAGATAAAAACATGTATATCTTGGTAATGTAATTTGATTAATTACAAATTATTACTCTTAAAATAATATTCATTAATTTGATGTATCTATTATCAATATATGATGTATCCAACAAACTAAACACTTAGATACATGAGTGTCATACAAGTACACTCATATGTATCATAGAAGTATCTAGTACTAATTTCATGTATTTTTTATACGTATCTAGTATTAATTTTATGTATCTATTTATATATATATATATATATATATAATATTAATTTTATGTATCTTTTATATGTATCTAGTATTAATTTGATGTATCAAGTATCAATTGCATATGTTATATTCAAAAGCATGTATCTCGAATACATAGTAAGCATATACATCTAATTATGTGTATCTAAATATGGAATATACAAAAAGATGAAGCATATACATCTAATTATGTGTATCTAAATTTCATACGTTATATCCAAAATATGTATCTCGAATACATAATAAGCATATACATTTAATTATGTGTATCTAATTATGAAATGTAGCTGAAACACATAAATTTAGGAATAAATCAGGACTGTAGAGTATCTATCGTATCATTAATATCATCGTGTTGTTAAAAATCATGTATCCAAAATTTAATGTTGGATACATATACATGTTCAAATACCTCATTACTAAAAATACAACTCAGATCTTAATTAAGATTACTACTTATTGGATACACATGTTTCAAGGGCTATATCAAAGTAATATTGGTATTACCACATCCATGTTACGGTAACCAAAGAAAGCCTTAGAAGAACACCAGCAAACAAAAACTCTCTACAATACTCCCTTTGATCCTTTTGCGTTGTGGCATAACATAATCAAAACTAAGATTCATTTCTTTTGGAAACAAACAATCAAGACCCACTCTGAATTGAAAGTTTTCTCTGTAGCAGTTATACTTTGATTTGTTCTCGTTATAAATGAACAATACATAATAATATTTGAGTTCAGGAGAATTTGTCAGCCATGGTGATGATATCTTGAGAAGAAGAGAGTAGATCAGTTATTGTTGGAATGAAATTGTACGGTGAAATTTTTGAATCAGAAAGAAGACATAATTGAGTGATAAATATGGGAGGGGAGAATTAAGAGATAGTGGTTGATTTGGAGTGAAAGAGTTAATTAAACAGATAATTAATAAATCCTAATTTTAAGGGATGTGGGTATCTAATTGTATCTTCAAATAATATATTAATATATGGTATAAAATACTAAAAGTGGTAATATATGTAATTGTTTGAAAGTAAAGATAATATTAGTATATACAGTAGTGATATATGTCTAATAAGGTAGTTTTATCTTTTATGATTGTTAAAGAGTATTGGGCGATTTAAATGGAAGTTGGATGAAGCCCAAATTCATTCGAATGGATCCCAAATTCGACCCGGTTTCATCTGATATCTGTACTGAACCCGTCACATGCTCACCAATGGGCCTTTTCTGAAGCTTTCTTCAGAGCTTTTTGCCTGAATTCATCGTAGCTCGGTGGAAATCGCTGCTCTCAGCTCATCGGAAAAGGTATATTACTCACTTCTTCTCATTTTGGCTTTGTTTGTTTGCTTAGTTGACCGATAGTTTTAGTAAGGGCAAGGGTTCCTCGTATGATCGAGATTTTTGATCTTTCGCTTGTTGAATATGTATGTGTGAATATTGAAAGTGCATTCTGGACTGATTTCATAATCTTAATTTGCTACTATTCTCACTCTCTTGGCCTCCAAAGCTGTATTATGATTAATCTTGAACTGTTCTACTCGTCTTAGTTTATTTTCTGTTTGTTATGAATCTGCATTAATAATCAATGTTCGACGTCATGTTATTCATTCTTTGTCTTAAGCTTAATTGTATGAATCAGGGTATATTTCGTGTTTTCATTACTCCTCATCTCGAATCTGTTCACTGGAATGTTGTCAAACTATTATCTGCCTATACCTACCTTACTCTATCTTCAAGCATCAGGTCCTCCGTTATTTTCTGTTGGTATCGCCTTTAGATAAGTGCAGGAGTCTCAAAATTGATTGGCATGTTCTCGAGCTATGTTTAATATTGAAATGAAGTGTTTTGTCCTGCTTTACCTTCCATGATTCTGTATATGTCAACTTATTCTCCAAAGTGGTAGTTTAGCTCTCTTTTAAGTGCTTTAAATTAGAATTTGTTCAATAAACATGTTTGGCCAGCTTATTATTTGATCTGAAGTATCTGGGGACTATTCGAGTTCAGGGGGTAGGTTTTTAAATCTGATCTGGATGTTTAAAGTTTTTTTTTTTGTCTTTGGGGATAGTGATTTAGGTTTTCTGATGGTTTGACCTACGTAGAATGTTGAGAACCTGATGATGAACATGAGATCAAGTTTGGTTTTAATCAAAATAGAGTCTATTGGCAAAGTGTTGCCTCCCTGTTTGTAGTCATTTGTTGCGTTAGACTCCTAACCCCCCTATTTTTCCTCAAATTATAATATGTTATGCTCAAATAGTTACAGAAAGAAGGATATTCTAGTTAGTCTGTTTCGGTTTATTTCTCTTAGTTGAGTTTCCATTTGAAAAATTCATCTTCTGTTTTCCCTTAGTTCTTGTGTATGCTAATAGATGGAATTTTCTGATCCAAAAGTTGTTTTCGTTTCCTTTATGTGTAGTTCCCTTGCTTCCTTGTCTCTTTATTCTCAATTAGTCTATTCTTGATTTTAGTTTCATAAGGGGAAGTCTTAGGTGAATTTGTCATTGTTTGACTGTTGTGAGTATGAGTTTGGCTGAAGTTTGTCTCGATGTTTTGCATTTGATAATGAATTAGTCATTCAGTTTCTGTATTTAATGTTTTTTAGGGCTCGCTTATTTTGTTCAAAGTTTTGGCCCGAGATTTTTTCTTACCTAAATAGTGTATTTGCTATGTTAAAAATGATCTTATATCACTGTTGCTTCATTAGGATACATGACATACCTCTCCTAGCATCTGATGTCTTTTGAAACTTGAAGCTTTTTTTATGTTAAATTATGGTTGTCCTGCGTTTTCTTCCCATACCCCACTTGTGGGATTACTCTAGGTCTATCCCTTAATAAATCTTGTTTCTGTTTTCTGCATATTGATAGCTACATCTTCCAATTAACCAAATATTTCCTCTGTGCAGTTCAGCTGATAATTGAAGGATCTCGTGGACATGGCAACGTATTTATGGAGGAAATATGCAGATTATGTATACACAAAATGGGAAAAGACGCTCCTCTGGGATATGGTAGAACCATTTAGGAGACCAAAATCGTTTACTCCTCTTGTTACTATCTACGTATGTGCATTTTATACAGGGGTTATTGGAGCAGCCATCACTGAACAACTCTACAAGGTATAGTGGCTTTACATCCTTTTTGAAGCACTAACTGCTTGCCATTTCTTTTGACATATTTGTGGGGATATCTGCGTTGTGAAGTTAGTTTTAAAAGTTGAAAGCACCGATGGTTTCTTGGTTGGACGTGTATAGACAAGATTATGAATGCCCAATTATAGATAGTTCTAGTGCAGGGTATATTGGAAATGGACCTTGCCTCCTCTCGTTTTTATACACGGTAAAGGGCCATTCAAGTTGCAATATAACTAGTTCCCTACCTCTTTGGTAATGTTTATCTGTAACATTACCTTAGAAAAAGTTACATGAGAAGTGTTACTTCAAAGCATGAGAGTTCCACACATCATTCTTAAGTTCCTCACCCTCCAAATATGATATACTGCAGCTGCAAGAGTCAGTCTGCGTACTTCAGCTCTTGAACTTCTTTCCTTTGCATAGCTAAGGACTAAGGTACCATTGTAGTTCATCTTCCCAGTGTCTTGTGTTCCTGCTGATACCTTGCCATTTGAGAAGCTTTTGCCAGATGTGGGCAGATATCATACAAGCAAAACAAATGTGACTTTCATTGTCTTGATCATATAATGGAAATTTATAGTCACTCCCCATTTAAACAGCTTATCTCTCCAATCTAAGGATAACGATCCATCTAGGCGATCCTAGGTTGTTGCATATTAACTCTGTCGGTTCAACTTTCTGCAAAACCTCCCCTAATCGTCAGGTTCTTAGTTGAAAACCTTGTACCTTTGACATCAGAAAAACAGCTTCATTTTTAAATTTTTTTTCTTTTTTACACAAAGAAAAAGTTGTTCATTCCAAACTAATGTTAATTAAGTTACCAATCATGAACAAAAAGGTGGTTGTCTCTGCCATTGGTAACTTGAGTATGAACACTTCCATTGGACTAATTGAAGTATTCTGTATGAATTCTTGGCTAAATAACTGTACATAACATCTCCAACAGTACAAGAAAAAAGGGAAGAAAAGCCTAGCAATCAACTTCCTGTACTATAAATATATTAGTCCAGAAATATACTCTCCATTAAATTACTCAGCAGCTAAGAAACAAGGAGACACATAAGACTTAGCTCTCCGAGCCCTTTGCCGCCTTTTTGTCACCCCCAGCCTTTCAAAAAGCTGTCTGTGAACCCATGGTTGTTATCCAAAGTATGCTGCAGTAGGAGTGAGCACATTGTTCTCTCTCCATCATTGGACCGTCTCCTACCTTTGGAATTCGTCCTACTCGGAGTTTTTTTCCATGGACCGGATTTTGAAGCAACATTTGTTTCATTTACTTGACGCTAAAGAGATTCCACTGCAGGTAAGACATCTGTTTGAAGGTCCTTCTGATCCTTTGTCCTCCTTGCTTGACCCCTCCTTGGCTGATTACACACAATACCTTTTTCCTTCTTTTTTGCAACCTTAAAAGTAACTAAGACTATTATCTATGTGCTCCTTTCTCAGATTAAGCTTCATCCGACTGGAAGCAGTCCTTTCTGAAAAAACCAGCTTCATTTAAGTATTTGCTAGCTTAGGAGTATCAACAATAAAATTCCTATTTGATTACTTAATAATTCCCAAATGTATTATTAACAGTTTCTAATCATAAACTAGATTATTAATTAATTCAATGGGTTCTTCTACAGCTACAAATACAATGTAAAAATCAAGTTAGCTACTTAATTTCTTGACGTATGTATCCAATGAATTGGAAGAAGTACATTGTTTGTTCTTTCTGTCTGAAAAGATCAAAGCCACACCATGCAAAGCGAAGCCCGGTATTTAAGTGGAGAAGGGTAGAGGGGCGGGCCCATTATCCACAGAGTTTAGAAGGCTGTGATTGGTCCAAAGGGCGGGTCAGAGACGGATTTCTCGGTTATCAAAAAAAAAAAGAAAAAAAAGAAGAAGATCAAAGCAGTCAAAATAAGAGGTTTATATAAATACAACTATTTTAGCTACTCACATTGCTTCTGTTGTTTGCTCCTCTCTCTGATCTTATTCTTGACTTTTTGCTATTTATACTTTATATATTTGCTCAACATAAAGACTTCCCCTTGTGTATTAAGAATGATATTCTTTTTTCCAGCCTTACGTTTACTGCCAATTCCAAATTCTCGTCTTTTAGTATAAGAGTTTTTTTTTTTTACCATTATGACAGGAGAAATACTGGGAAGAACACCCTGGGCAAGAAGTGCCTCTAATGAAACCTATGTTTTATGGTGGCCCTTGGAGAGTAATGAGAGGTGACGTTCCTCCTATGGGGAAGTTCGATCTCTGAGCTGCAGTCAGTTAGATAGTTATTAGGCATCCAACATAAGCTCTAGGAGAAGGAAAACTATCACCTTAGGCTTTGGTTCAATGGCAAAGGTACTACAACAAGCGATGTGTGATAGATACACATGAGTTCAACTCTTGCCAGGGAACCAAGTCTATTAAGTAGAGAGGAGTAGAAGGGCAAACCCATTATCCACCAATTCCGGAACTGGTACGTAACAAAAGAAAGGTACCATTTTTCTACAATTGTTGTGCATTTATATTTGAACTATCCTCTCTTGTAAAGATTATAATATAGGTTTGCAAATTTTATCTATACCTATTTTGGTCCTTCCCTGTATTTCTCCTTGTCTTCTTATTTTTAATTGGTATTTTTCATTTCTGGTTTTATGTTTGTATTTGTATGAAGTATCAAAAGAAATTTGTTTTCATGGCTTGATTTGCCAGAATGTATAAAGTTTGATGCATAAGAAAACCAAAAGCATGAAGTTCACACTAAACAGAGGATAATTTGTTTCATTTTTCCACCAATGTTTTTGTCCTTCCCGCAAAGATAGAGGGTAAGCTACGCGTACATCCTTCCCTCCCCAAACCCCGCTTGTGGGTTTGGTTTGTCCAAGGGACAATAGTATTTTATTAGAGTACTTTCTCTTTACAATTGTTGTTGCAGATTATTGAAATGGCCTAACCACAGTGGGACAATTCCTAACAACTTTAATGAAGCAACTCGAGGGTGCATTGAACTAGACATGTGTTGAACTAGACGTGTCAAGTGGGTCGGGTGGGATTAGACCTGACCCGGTCCTTTAAGGCTTTCAGTCCATGAATTCCCGGGACAGTCGGGAGAGACTCAGCTTAAGGAGCTTGGTTGGGAGTTGGGCCATTTTGAAACTTGGAATGAAAGACACAGGCCCATTAAGCAAATTTGTTGGGCCTGGTGAAGTAATGTTTAAGTGGGCTAGGTTTTGTTTGTCTTGTTATTTAAACTTGCAAATACTTTAAATAATTAACTAGAAATCACATCTAATTACTCCTTATGTGTTAAAAGTTGTGAGGCCCATGACGGAGGATGGGTCAATGAGAAGGACTGACAGGTTGTAACAATGTATGATATCTTAGATGAATTCCACATAGGAAAGAGAGGAAAGTTATGAGCTTTATAATCCATAGCATAAGTCTACACGGTATACACATTTTTGGGCTCAATGGCGACGTAGTATAAGAGACGAGATATATTGATGAGCGGAAGTGAACAATACGTACCATGGGCTTAAAGCTGTGACAAGGGCCTTCTTCAATGTTAGAACTCAATGCCTAATGAAAAACCGTCACATAAATTGAAACGGAGAGAAAGTACATGATATTAAATGTTGAGACATGGTCTAGTTTGGCTTGTTCATTTTTCTCATTCTATACAATTTGTAATCTTTTCCATAGTACTATCCAAAACTAGTCATCCATATGTTTTTTCATATACAAGACAGGACAAAAAATACTGATACAACTTACACTGCTAACAATGGTTTCCAAATGAGGAATTGACATGTCTAAGCTAAAAACACAGTGGTCCAACAAGACAGTGTATGGTTTTTGCAAGAGGGGACCCAAGTAGTGTTCTCATTTTTTGGACTTATGTAACGATCAATGAATTGGGTGAAAATTAGGGTTTATTTCGGTAGAGCAAAAAATGTAAAGTGAATTCTTCTCATATGTCGTACCTATGGTTAGACAATGTTATCTGATAACTGTACTAGTAGGAGGTAATAAGTTAAAATGAAATAACATCATTTGTTATAAAAAGCCTGAAACATGTATAAGACTCTCTAGACCTAAAGAATGACGTTCAAAAGATAATTTTTGTGCTCAAGGATGTGACTCAATGAAGTTGGAAGAGAATCATGAGATCTTTAGGTTTATGTTTCAATGAAGGCAAAAAGACACATGTGATTTCTTCCTTTTTACGTGATGTACTTATGTTGATGGGAAGTAGCAACTACCTATTGGTATAACCAAGGTTGGACGGACTCGAAAACCACCATCATAAAGAAAAGATTTAAAGAAAACTTGATAATGTGTGAGTTTATTTCTTAACACAATCCACGGGTCCCAAAGACCAAAGGACACTTGGTACCTGTTGTTGATGTGAGGTAACATGTATCCCGTGGATTTAGTCGAGTCACGAAAATTGGCTCGAACACCATGATCATTAAAAAAAACAATTCCTAACCCTATGCCTTGAATGTTAGAATGTGGGGTGGTGTGAGTGGGGGTAGGGGTGGGTGTGGGGTATGTGGGCTCTATAGAAAGTTTCTAGTCTCCTCTATGGTCCTGCTCTATTAATGGTCCAAAATCACAAGTGACAAAAAGGATGCTTATAATTGTCTCAATGAAGATAGAAGAAAAGCCAGTGGAAAATAATTTGCTTTGTCTTAGTATATGTATATGTATATATTACTATTACAAGGAATTATGCATTATACAACAAGAGGAAATTCCAAGTTAGAAAATGAAGTTACTCTATATATATACATGTATAAGTTATTGGATATTTGAACACTAATTGACCAAACTAAAAGAAGAAATTAGATACTCCCTCCATTTCAATCTGTTTGGACTTGATTCAAAGTATAAGTCGAGAGTTTAGATAGGGATAAGGTCTACATACATTCCACATCTCAAGAGTCCACTTACAAAAATAAACCACATTGGAGTTGTTGATTTGGAGTACATTAATAAAGGGTGACCAGAGGACCAATGTGTTTCTTGACAACTCATTGCTAGTAGTAATATATATTCCTTCTATCTCAGTTTATATAGTATTCTTTTTCTTTATAATAATTTTGAAAACAGTGTTATACTTTTCTATTCAGTGTTATCAAAGGCGCGCTTAAGCCCTGAAGCAAGGCTCAAAACGTATTGAGCGTCTCGCCTAGCTTTATGTGCGCTTTGGTGTTGTCATCAAGGTTTTAAGGCATATTTTTCCTTGCCAATGAGTCTCCTCTTCAGAGGTGACACTAACAATTGATATTTCACTTTATCATAAAAAAAAATCAATTTATTTGGTCATATAATTGTCATTCATGTTTATAATTATTAGTCTTGAACTAAATATATATATTTGTATTTTTTTCTCCCTTTGCGCTTTTCTTTCATTAAAGCCTACGCTTCATTTGCGCTTAAAGCCCCAACAGACCTTAGAGTTTTTTGCGCTTTTTGCCTTTGATAAAACTGTTTCTATTTAGAAATGATTTAACTGTAAACTTCTTATTTTAGCTGTAGTGATATAATTTTTAGTTATTTTTAAGACTTGTTTTAGATGATAAGTTTCAAAAGTCTTGAATTAATCACATTCAAATCCTAACAAAAAAAAAGAAAAAAAAGATAGGATATTTCTTTTCATTTGATTGAGCGGATAAAGTCATTCGATACCTGTGTTAGCTAATGGTGGGGGGGGGGGGTTGTTTCTAGGTATCTTTGAAATAGTTAAAGTGTACATAAACTATCAAATATTTCGGTTATGAAAAATATTTTTTTCTTAATAACATTTATATTCAATCAAACAATATCATATAAATTAATATTTATCCCAATAATCCTTGTATTTTTTTTTTCTTTCTAAAATCACTATCTCTATAAAGTAAATGTAGGACCAGCTGACAATTGCCAGGTAAATATTTAAGTTGACACAAGATTTTATAGTAAATTCTAAAAGATACCCTCACCCCACCCTTAGTCCCCCACTAAGAAAATGAGAAAAATATAAAGATAAGTGTGTTATATGTGTATTGAGAATGTTAGGTTCTTGTTGATAATGTTTTCTAAAAGAGTTAAAAAGGATAAAAAAAATGCATCTAAATCTTTTTTATCTTATCAGGTTTCATACATAAATTATTGAGAGTATAAATTTTCTATCTGAATTATCACTCAATAGTTAGCAAAAAACAGGTAGACGTTGATTAGATTAAATATTAGTCTAAAAATTCTTTTAGGAGCATTGTCCATAATATTTTTGTCCACCTAATATATATAATGATTCTTTAAATTTTTTTAAATATATTTTAGTTGACTTCTTTAAAACCCTAAACTCTATCTTTTCAAATTGGAGATATCGATGTCACGACAAAGATGAGACCATAGCTAAGAAGGTGGAGAAGAAGATAATGGATGTCATGGTTGGAATAAATTAATTTATATAATAATACTTTTAAATTTTAATCTAATATTAATTTACTAAAATTTGCCGAAGTTGAATTATTTCCACGTGGAGTCTCACATGACAATTTTCAAATAAAAAAGAGAGTGTACACACATCAAAAAAATTGGTTGAGGTGTGTTTCGCTAACTATTGGGTGATAGTTTAGGTAAAACACTCACTCTCAATAGTTTAGGTATGAAACTCAATAAAGTGGGATAGTTTAAACATATATTTGACCCTTAACTCTTTCTAAAATTTATATCAATCGAATATTAGAAAATTAAAAATATATCTTCACATCGAACATACCCTTAGAGGTTAATAGATTTTAGTGATTGTTAACTCACCCATTTGTGTGCATACACACATACAACAATTTTTCTATCTTCATGAAATAGGATTAAGGTTACGTACATACACATATATTTTGTGTTGAAATCACTAAGTCGTTTAATTGAACTCATTGTAAATATGTTATATCCGTCTCTCAATGGATGAAGATTTCTCTACAATTTTCCTTCTAATCTGTCCTAAAAAAAACTATCATCTTTTAATTAGAAATAATTTAAATTCTCATTCTATTTATAATGAGATGACTTGTAGTCACATTAATATTTAAAACTTGTTTTAGACATTAACTTTTAAAAGTTTATCGTTCTTTCTTAAACTATATATTTGATCAATATGTGCTATATAAAATTTGAACAGATCAATAAAACAATACATATTATGCTCATGGGTGGATCAGAGTTAGGTAGATGCAAAGAGGTTCAAATTACACCTAAGATATATTAAGGTTAAAATTATGTGGTAATATATTGATAGTAGATGTGGAATTTTTCTAACGTCTTCTTTATATATTTATGTTTTCATGATTTAATTTTTAAGTAAAAATCTTGACTCTACCACGAATTTATATAATTTTCAAAGAAGCAAGGAAATAAGTGTGTATTGAGAGAGCGCGAACACAAACTTTATCCAAAACTCTATAGTTCAATCTATTTGTCATACAACTCAAGAAGATAACCCGATCTGAAGCTCAAAGTTGATCTAATTGATCTTCTTCAATAATCCAGAACTTTCAAATTATGAATACGCCTCGAATTACGAGTCATGAGCTAGCTAGGTTGAACAACCGACAAGTCTTTGAATATGGTTCATATGTTAATTTTCACTAACTAGTTAAAATACTTAAGTTCAAAGGAGACAAATATGATTCATCAAAAAAAATAAAAATATGATTCGTCATCCAAAATTTTCTAAAGTTATTATAGTGGTCCATTGACCATTATCAAGTAATGTCAATTATTACTTGTCTCTATTTTTAGGTGTATATATATGAATGAAGGTACAATTATTTATTGATTCCAATTTAAACACGTTTCAAGAATGTAGTTTTCATTTTATCTAACTCTTCAAATTTTTGTGGACAGAATTATTCGACGATAGTAGAAGATCTATCTAAAATAATTAGATCATACTTTATTTTTATCAATTTTTATTTGTGGAATTATATTGAATACCTTATTGTTGTTGTAGAATTATTCGACCATGAAAGATAATAAAAACTTCATAAAATTAATCGAGATGCAAACAAATTAATCAGAATATTGTGATTATTAAATAAGATTTTTTTTTTCTTTTGGTGTTTCTCTAGTTCTTTTTTCCTATTAAATTTGGAGTAATAGTGGTGATGGACCCTTTTTGTAGGTAAAAGTTAACCCCAAAAAATCCAAGTATATCTTACTTGGAGATATCACATAATAGCAGACTTGAAAAGTATGAAATGCTAGCTGTTTTAACATATATATATATATATATCTTTTAAAAAATAAATAAATAATAAGTCATTTAATATTCTAAATCTACTGGCTTTAGTTGGAAACGATAACTAATTTTTATCTTGAATTTCTAAAGCGGCACTTATTTATTGAAATAATATATTTTTTCTAATTAAAGCTGACTACTCTTATTTTGAGATAGAGGAAATATTAGGAAAGAAATCTTCATGAAGTACTTTGTTCTAATTTATGTTGCTCGGATTCTTCAAAACATTGAGGAATGTGTATCGGATTCTTCAAAAATAGTGTATTTATAAAAGATCTGGCATGAATGCGGTAATATTTTTGAAGAGTCAGAACAAGCTAGATTATAATTAGCAAAAGATTGAAGTTGATGGAGAATAGAAGTGAATACTATATTATAAGTGGATTTATAATATTGTAAAAAAAAATTACCTTGGAAAAAAAGAAAAGAAGAAACAATACATACAGTGGTGCTAATTAATTAATCACTTAAAAACTCTAATAGTAAAGTCACTTTTAACTAAACAAGGACTTTAATTAGTACAAGTTAGGTAACTCTAATTGGTCCAATATTCATGAAAGTAGTTTTGGAGGATGATGAATTATTTTTATCCACAATATTATTTCTTGGAGATGAAAGACTTAGTTCCAAATCAAGAGTTCCATTTGAAGAAATGGACTTATTTGGAACTTTATTGTGATGAGAATTTTGTGATCCATAACTCCAAATAGAATTTTCACACTTTTCTCCAAATGAATTTAGGTCTAATGGAGATGGTCTTGTAATTTCTTGACAATCTTCATGGCAATTATGACCAAAATCTACATATTTGTTGTTGCTCCTTGCCTATATCATGTTAACAAAAAAGAGTTAGTAATTAATTGTATGTCTTAAAAATATATTTACATAATCATGTCAATTATAAGATAATCATAAGTAAATTTATATTATGAGCACTAATAGTAACTAACCTACTATAGTAGGTAAACTACTTTGATTATCTTAAATTATCTTTGTCCGTGAGCATAACTTAAATATCATGTTGCTCAGATTCTTCAAAAATCAAAACGTCCCCTTGTTCGATCCTCTAAATGCATTCATATTCTAGGATCAGACGCTACTAAATGAACACGTGTTTGTTGGGAATTGGCTCGATGAGTCGTCGAAAATTCACTTGTTTTAGTAGTGCCACATATGTGTGATAGTAGTGAAGTCAAAATTTTCACTAAAAAAAGTTAAAATATAAAATAGTAAACACACGAAAGTAGATATGCATTTAATTTTTTTTTCCTATTTACGCAATGTAATTTTTCTAGTTGAAGACACCCTTAGGACAAAGTTGGCTTCACCATTGGTGTATGACAATATATTTGAAAGATCCGAACAACATTGCTTACTTCCTATGGATATAATACCTCAAAATTTCTACTTAAGCAAATTCACTACTAAAAAGCAAGAGTTAACTACAGACATATTCTATAGCTAAACAGTAAAATTCATTCTTCATTCTATTTAGCTATGAATTATCAAATAATTCTATTAGTATTGAAACAAACGAAGTTCATATCTAATTTTAGGTATGTCAATAATCCAAAAATAATATATTTACCATATCAAAAAGACTTGAACGTCTTTTCTTTTTGTTGAGACTTGATTGTCTTAGAAAATATTTTTGAGCATGACTTGCAACTTGAGTTGGAGTCCTTGTTGTCACAAAATTTCTTGAAATTCCTCTCCAATCTCCTTTACCTAACTTTTCAAGTCCATTTAAGAATCTTCTATGTTCCTCTTCTGTCCATGGAACACCTAATTCATCCAATATAAACATATATATATATCAATAATCACATTAAAGGGGCACAAAGCATTTTACGTTCACACAAAATTTGGGAAAGAATCGCATCATCAGAAGTGTGATATAAACAGGCTGCCTGCTATAAGTATTAATGGTTGCTTAATAAAATATTTCTATTGGATATATTAACCTTAATAATGTCATAACCCCTTCATATATAGTTACAATTAAACCAATATAGTTAAAGTTGT
Organism: Solanum paucissectum; assembly: GCA_029582445.1. Taxonomy (NCBI): domain Eukaryota; kingdom Viridiplantae; phylum Streptophyta; class Magnoliopsida; order Solanales; family Solanaceae; genus Solanum; species Solanum paucissectum. Next base: position 13,842 of record JAJONZ010002372.1, read on the forward strand.
ATACAAGTGCTCATAAGAAAGATTCTACATGTTTATGTACTACACCAACTACAACTCAATTCCACTCAAGTTAGGTAGGTCGATTATATAAATTTTCACTGTTTAATATGTCTCATTTAAGCTCATCTTAGTTTAATGTGAAAATGTTCATTATACACACAAAAAAAACAACAAATGAAATTAGCTATAGTTATAGTTAATAGCTAACATAACTTGTTGATAATCCGTTGTTAAATAGGACTAGCAATGAATTTTGATATTTAGCTACATAATCTATCACTAAAATTCATAATTTTTAGTAGTTCATATTGTCGATTTTAGGCTAGGTCGTTGTTGGTGGTAGTGGTAGGGGTGGTGGTGGGGGTCGTAGTTGGCTGACAATCAACATAAAAGCTAACTAGTCAATTCATGATGAATTCTCACGATACAGAAAAAATGTGTGTTCTAGTGATGACAACATGCAAATAAGAAGAACCATGAGTCAAGAAGATGATTTACCACCCACCCCACCCCACACACAAAAAAAAGGCAATTATTTTGGATTAGACCATATAGTGAACCAAATTTGCAAATATAAATCATTATTATTGTACATTAAGTATATATGAATTAAATTACACACCTTTTTTCCTTTCACCAGCACAACCTACAAGAGTACCATCAGAGAGATAACCATTATTATAATCAATAGAAGTAGTACTACTTTTTTCACAACTTTCATTAAGAGATGGAGAAGAAGATGATGATAATAAGTGGCTATTTGTTAAAGACAAACAATCCAAACTAAAACTTTTCTTCAAATTAATATTATGACTAGAAAAACAAGAATTAGAAATATCAAGTTGCACTCCAAAAAGCCTTAATCCACCAATAATATTATTACCACTAATAGCACATTTCAAAGTGCTACAAGTTCTTGAATTATGACCAATATAGCCACAATGTGAACACTTTCTCCCCATTTTCACATACACAAAAAAAAGGGTTAGTTTCACAATTTTTTTTAATTTTTTTTTTTTGGTTGTTGAAATGGGAGGAAGAGAAGAGGGTTATGTATATATCAAGAACTATTTAGTTTTTTAAAAAAAAATAAAAAAAAATTATATGATGATGATGTGTTGTATAGTACAAGGTAGGGTTTTATGAAAATAACCAAAGTAAAGATGATTGGATGGACATTAATGTTTTTGGTTGGTTGGATATATTATCCAAGTTGGGGTTTTTAGAGTAGAAAGCAACAACTTTTTTGTGTCTCTACAAACGACAATTAAAAGAAGATGGAATTATTGTAAGCAAATAATGATCAAAGGTTTCTCTCATAGCTTACTGTGCACAAAGCATTTCACGTTCATTTAGAGCTCGAAAAAAAAGTCACATCCTAAGGGATGTTGATGTACGTAGCTTAGCTTGCTAGTATAAATATTAATGGTTGCTTTCACGGCTCGAACTTATAATATATAGCTCATACGAAAATATTTTTACCATTACTCCAAGACTTCATCATATTGAGTATGGATTTAAAATGAATAAATCTATTTACTAGAATTTCTGGCTCTGTTACTAGTTATAATCTACTATAGTTATATGCACTAAACTCTCTATTATTATTGAAAAAAGAAATGGTCAATAGGTTATCTTGTCGAAAATATTTGGAAATATTTTGATGTTGATCTGTCAATGGCTTTTTGAACATTGCATAAATAAAGACCTATTTTCTTGTTTTTTTATTTTTTATATTTTGGGGTGGGGTAATAAGTCCAATATATGTACAAAAAATTCATGAAATTAGTTTCTAGCAAAGACTTGGAAATTGGAATGTGTGTATAAAGAGTCGATTAATAAATTCAGTCATGTAATATTCTTTTATTATGATTTAGAAATTTTCAAAGTTTTATAATGTACAGTTCAAAACTCGATGAATAATGAGTTTGTTCCTGTACATTTCTTTATAGTTGTTACTCGACTCAAATCTATTTCTTTTCACACAGAAGAAAACAACTTAACATGTCAACCAAGATATAGGTATTTTCCAACTTATTAAATATTTCTCATAATAGCAAATTCGAATTTATAGAATCTCTTACTCTTTCTAGATTTTTTTTTAAAATAGCCTATGATTTTTCTAGATTGAATTATACTTGTGGGATATTTTTTTGGTAGTACTAGTACTTTGTTGCAAATGGGATGAGAACTTCAACAAAAGATACAATATCTTTCTTAATAAAATACAAAAAAAAAATTAGTTTTTTTAAAAAGGGGATTGGTCTCTATCCATATAGAGAAGTATTTATGTATCAGAAATCTCGAGTCTAAATTCTAAAAATGGAGGAAGAGGAGGATAGGTAAAAAACATGCATTTTCAGGTTCTGCGCTATTAAAATATAAATTAATCGAGATTATAAAACAATAACCAACACTAGTGAAAAAACAAAATTTATCATTAGTGTACTTCCAACCCCACCCCACCCCCACCCCCACCCCTCAATATGATGTGGCATTGTTGTCCCTTGAAGAATCTTCATTTTCAAGAACAAAATAAACAAATATATCTCTCTACCTAAATCTTTCCTGCTGAAATATCTTTAGCACATCAAGTTGGAGATACAATATCATACTTTCTCCGTCTTAATTTATTTGTCTTATTTGCTATTTTTGTCCGTTATGCTAACTTTTCACGTGACATATTCAAGACCATAAGATTTAAGTACATTATGATACAATGTATCTATTAGTTCAAGATCATGAGATTCAAAAATCTGCTTTACTTTCTTGAACTCTGTGTCAAATCAAAACTAGATAAACAAATTGAAACGTAAGGAGGAGGAGTATTCATCACAAGAATCTAACTCTTAACCTTAGTGAGGAATTACAGGTACAGAGTAACTGAGTAAGGAATTTGTTGCAAATGTTGCTCTCTCTACAAGGCGATGAACACGCGATATGGCTGCTCGAATCAATTAACAGCTTCTGCTGTCGATACATAGAGCAAGGGACACTACAGTTGTTCGCAGAGAGGAAGAACAGGTCAACGAACTACTAGTCTACCATCAACCACGAGATTCTGGAAAAAAATGCAGTGTAGAGATGTACAAACTATGAGATGATGAACTTCATTATAGTCCATTCAATCTGGAACTTCTTCTGAGTTCGTTACTCCTCCATAACGAGCTTAAAACATGAATATGAACGGTCCTAGTGCAGCGACATTCACTCTACTAAAACTTTCATAAGACGGGCAGGATATCGTTGCTTGTTATCACTTTGTCAGAGAATGAGATCAGAAGACCATGATGGAGGTGAAACTCAGTAGTCTAACAGCAAAAACAGTAATGAATTTTCACAACGTATCCAATGAGTTTAGATAATACAACAACAACAACATAGCCAGTGTGTAATCCCACAAGTGGGGACTGGGGAGGGTAAGATGTACGCAGACCTTTTCCCTACTGTGTGTAGAGAGGTTGTTTGACTTGTTTCTGATAGACTCTCGGTGAGTACTATGAACCAAGTATTCAGTAAAATGAATTACCATTTTGCAGTCAACATACGAATAGTGGTCTTAATTCTAATAGAGAAGACTTGCTCAAGGTATACTCTTAGGACGGCATATGGGAAATAAAACAAAGAGAAGACTTACGAAGAAGAGATGCTAAGACCCGCTCCAGCTTCTAAATTTGCAAATTCCACGGCGATTCTCAGCAAAAGAATCACGTATTGACTGAACCATGGAACTGACAGCTGGAAATAGACCGAGGTCTTTGTGCTGCTCCTGAAAATACGGTGTACTTCCACATCATTTTAGAAGAGAGCTATTACTAATCGAAAAGTTCAAAGCAACTCTATACCACTTGAGATAGTCGATCTTCAATATTCCCAGAGCTCGTATCAGCGGGCATAAATATCTTTCTATAAGCTGCTCTCAGGCTCTTAATCTGGATACTTGCAAGAAAAATTTAAAACTAAAATCAGAGATATAAAAGTTATGGACAAAATTATAGCAATTTAAAAATTGAAACTAATAGCACATCAATCTTTTAATAGCTTGTAATGGAAAAAGGAGAAAAAAGTCTACAAATTTTTTTTTGATGACAAGGGAACCCGCAGCCTTTATCCTTCGGGTGTGCACAGGGTAAAACCCGCTAGAGTGTAATAGTGCACAAACCACACAGGAGAGGCAAACCGCACTAGGCAAGACTCGTACGATTAGCTCAACTGAGAAAGCATGCAGGGTTTCGAAGCTGAGACCCCCATTTGGGAGATCCCTGCTCAACCAACTCAGCCACCATTGCAGGTATCTACAATTTTCTTTTTTGATATCAGAGCAACCCCCTGTAGGCTTCTTGCTCAACTCCAGTTGGCGCACAGGTTCAGAACTCTGGGAAGTATGGCCCACGCCCGCCCCCTACCTTCCACCTAACATAAATACCGTGTTTTGTCCGCGACATGGTTCGAATTTGTGACTTACACCTAATCCACACCACATGTTTCAGTTTACCAGATTATGCAATGTCTCATATGGCCTTCTCTAGAGTCTATAGAGAATTTTTTTCTCATTGGGATATTTTTACTTGGTATATGTCCAATATATGCAGTAGCATGTCTTTTCTCCAGAACGAACAGCACAGAACATAAGTATTTTTTTCTTATTGATTAAAACACTACCAAGTAGAAAGTAGAAAAACAAGTCATAGCAAATGTTACAACAGAGGAATAACACGTGAAAAAAACATGATATGGGCTTTTAGCCACTGAGACACAGACCAAATAGCTTATCAAAATTGAACTTCCTACATCTATTTGCTAGAAACATAGGGTAATTTTTGTTAGAATGAAACAAACCTCCACAGCGGAGAATCCACGACGTCTTAAGCCTTCAAGATTCAACCCACGAAGCTCAGCTCTTTCCCCTGAGACAATTATGTACTTTGGAACATCTTGAGAAACCTGGAGAACAAAAAAATTGAGATCCCAAAAAGGAAACACATATGTGATCTCGAATATCACAGTTAGCGTGCTGCAGTACAAGAATATATGTGCTTCTATTCTTAGAAATGCAGATGAAATAATTTGATGATATTCAACTTGACGTAAGCAGTTCGAAGCTAAGCTTTCATGAGATGCAAATTACAAAGAACTTTAAGCATCTAGAAGTTATGAATGCTTTGCTAACTTAAATTATGTTCACACCAGGAAGAACACCAAACTATGAAACTGTTGATATCTTAGTTTATCATGAGAGGAAGGCTGAGTCTTTCGAAAAATTAAAAGACAGCAACTAATTTGAATTAGGAAAGAATCTCACCACTGAACCACCACCAATGAAAGAATACGAACCAATACGGCAAAATTGATGAACTACAACACCTCCAGCAGTGTGAGCATAGTCCTGTATGAGAAGAATTTAAACCATCATCTATCAGTTCGATTTGATTTTTCCAGAATAGGTCATGCTTCTCGAAAATGACTAAAGAGGAATAGTCAATCACCTCCACCACAACATGACCTGCAAGTAGTGTACTGTTCGCCAAAATATTGTTGTTTCCCACTTTGCAGTCATGAGCTATATGGCAAGAGCCCATAATAAGATTACTATCACCAATAACCTGTTTATGTAAGCTCGTTAAAGATAATTATGTACTAAAATTTATAACTTTCTGCACTACAGAAAAACTAACGGGCTAGTTTCATACGGTTTTATCACTTGGAGTTGAAGATCGATGGATGGATACATGTTCCCTGATTTCATTGTTGTCACCAATCTCAAGAAAACACTCATTCCCAAACTGAAATTGTCAAATTACAAACAAGATAATGATTATTTGCATTCTCAAATAAACACCATCTACTTAAATTTGAGAGTGGGGGAAAGGGTGATCACGATGAAGAGACTGATCATCATACTTGATAGAGACAACTCCATTTGACGGCAGCACACATTTAAATCTATATGTTGTGATAAAACAGTATTGAATAAGTTTATCTGTCAACACTATCATGATGTTTTTAAATTTCTTTTTAATTTTTTTCGGTAATGAGTTTAACATCAGGATACTGACCTTATATTTCATGTCCTGGCACTTGATACCAATTACAGCATGATGCCCAAAAACATTGTTTCTCCCGACGACTGTATGACCAGGAAGATCATCTCCAATTACAGCACCACTGCTTAAAATATGCACCCTAAACGGTACTGGAGAGAACAGAAAGGAAGTAAAACCCAAGTACAATAAGAAAATTTAACTCACGTCATCAGGATGCAATTGTCCCCTAGTTCAGTATTTCCAAAGATGTGGCTTCCTGGGTACAGTTGACAAGCCCTCCCTAACTTCGCGAAAGGCCCAATGGTACAGAAGGGACCAATTGAAACACCCTACATGCAGAAAAAGTTCCTTTAAGCGTTAACTATCTGCAAAATACTAATTCACCTAAGGCCTTAACATATAAACTTGAACATCTCCAATAAACCAGCTACAATGAGTCAAGGGCAAAAACGTGACATCCAAATAGATCAATCAATCAACCAACCAAACATACGTAAATCCCACCTAGACGGAATTGACTATATGAATCCTCTGCATTCATTTCACTATATTTATTTCAGCCCAAACAATAAATATTCTGTGTTGTATGGAAAATCAGAGGTTCTCTTAAACTATAGTTATGTAAATGCCATAGTATCTCTACACCAAGATACATCTTTGACTAGAATAAAGGACTCACTGCAAACATTGTACCTAATATAAGTATAATAATAACTGCACCTTAATCCCAACTAGTCGGGATTACCTATATGGATCTCTTCTTTCCAATTATAATAGTGTAAGGCCAAGTTTGTCCGCACCTCAATTATTTCACTGAGTACCTACTACCGCCAACTCTTGCCACCAAGGCACAAGCAGATGAAAAGAAATCACTTACTCCCTCAATTCCAATTTATGTGACACTTACTTTTTAGTCCATTCCAAAAAGAATGACACACAAATAAATTTGGAAACTTCACGTTTTAACGAGAAGCTTTTATAATCACACAAACAAGTTTCAAAAGTTTTATAACCACACAGATGCTATTACATGTTTCAGACCACATGCTTCAAAATTCTTCATTTCTTTCTTAAAATCCATGTCAATTCAAACTATGTCCCATAAATAGGAACATAAGGAGTATTTTCTTGTCTTTGTTGAGACTTGAACTATGGTCTCCGATAGTTTTCAATAACCACTAGGCTATACCTTATACCGCGGTGCAATTACCTAATGGATCTTTTACCTCCACTTCATTCTATTCTTAGCTAAGTCCACTAATTCCAAGAGAAGAAGTCACAAGAAATTCCTCCAATATATATGTGTAGAGAGAAGCACAACACCTATTCTAAATTAAGAGTGCAGAATATAAAGGTTGTTGCAGGAAGGATCCAGCGTTAATCATTTCTAATCTCAAATCTTCACTAACTAAGTTTGTAATTAAGAAGTTATAAAGATTAAAATCACTAGAGCAAAAAACTAAATGTTGATAATTAATGGTGGAGCTAGGGGGCACAAGGGGGGGCGTCGAGAAACTACATTCTATATAAAAAATTAATTCGTTACTTTTTTTTTTTTTTTTGATAACCAAGAAATCCGTCTGTGACCTGCCCTTTGGACCAATCACAGCCTTCTAAACTCGGTGGATAATGGGCCCGCCCCTCTACCCTTCTCCACTTAAATACCGGGCTTCGTTTTGCATGGTGTGGGGCTTGAACCTGTGACCTAAGCCACAAATCCTCCACCTTTTGCCACTTGAGCTAGGCCTTGGGGGCAATTCGTTACTTTTTTGAGAATGGTCACAAGTGATTGTTCAACGTCAAAATCAATTTTTATCCATATATCATAGATGTTGAATCCATTTGGCTTCTTCATGCTGAATCCCATTAATAAAAGTCTTGACCATGACATATTCCTATGTAACTAAAAGTTTGAAGCATTTTCCATACTTTCCCTACTTGACTTGACAACTATATTGCTCGGACTCTTCAAAATAGTCAGCAAGTGCATGTCGGATCCTTCAAAAGTAGTGCATTTGAAGGATCTGACATGGATGTTGCAACATTTTTGGAGAGTCTGAGCAACATAGCTTGACAGGACAACCCTAAAAGATATAACCACAGGTTTTTGTATTTTTTGGTGCCTATGGACGGAAAGGAAGTTCGGTGTTTTGATGGAATTTCAACTCCTAACCATTCACTCAAAGCTAAATGTTTGTTCAGTCTATTTTGCTGGTCCAACCAGTCTTATGTGAATAGTTCTACTGCTTTCTTAGATTTTGTTAGCTCTTTAACTCTAGACCAAACATAGTCATGTTTAAGTCTCCTCTAGATTTTTTGAATTTGTGGCTGGCTCCTGTGTCTTAACTGCTATCATGTAATGGAGCTAGCATATCTACTTTTGTACTCTTTGCATCTTCTTGATGCCGGTAATGAAACAACTTACTTCATCAATATAACCACAGGTTCCAATCCTAATCAAGTGCCATAATATTCCAAACTATGCTAATGAAGAAAAGAACAGCTACACCCATGTGCACAATATTGCAGGACCCAATCCGAATAAAGTAAAAGGGCTGTTGTTATGACAGTCAGCATAGAGTCAAACTAAGACAATTCTCAATATAACCGATCCCGATTAGTTTGGGATTGAAGTATACATGATTATATGACTAATAAAGCAAAATCAAACTTGCTACTAGAACAAACATCTATAACTGGTAAAGACTTGAGAAATTCAAGAGAAAAAAAGGCATAAACAGAGGAAAGGTTGAACCTTTACATCACCCAAAATGGCACTTGGATGAACAACTTAAGACGGGTGAACGAACCGTGGTTTTTCGTCAGTAGCATCAATCCAATCCATAATCCAAAAATCCAAACGAAATATCCAAAAAGTTTGGATTTCAGATAGCCCAAACTATGCCCACCATTAAGCAATGCATCTTGGGCCTAACTCAACCCCAAAAGCTAGCTAAGGGGAGGATTGCCCAAGTCCATAGAAGGACACCACACATCTCATTAACCACCGATGTGGGGTTTTTTCATTCTTCAAGACCCACCTTTAGTCAACATAGAGTCAAACTAAGACAATTCTCAATATAACCAATCCCATCTAGTCCGGTATTAAAGTATACATGATTATATTAAACTTCCTACTTGAACAGACATCTATAAATGATAAAGACTTGAGAAACTCATCAAAAGAAAAGCATAAACAGAATAAAGATTGTATCTTTACATCACCCAATAGCATTTCGATGAACAACTTAAGAGGTGTTACTGTTAACGAATCTTGGTTTTTCATTAGTTGCATCAAAAGAGCAGTTATTATGACAGTCAGCATTGAGTCAAACAAAGACAATTCTCAGCATAACCTATCCAAACTAGTTCGTGATTGAAATATACCAGGGAATTTTAGTAGCTCAGTTGGTTGGCTACCTGAACTTAAATGGTGAGCGTATTCCCAACTTGTTACAACCCCCCATTTCCCCTTCCCCTATCCCCAATTTTAAAGTGATTGAATGTGACAAATGAAGCAAAATTAAACTTACTACTACAGCAAACATCTATAAATGGTAAAGACTTTAGATTTTCATCAACAAAAAAGCATAAACAGAATAAAGATTGAATCTTTACCTCACCCAAAATGGCATTTGGATGAACAACTGAAGAGGGGTGAATGAATCTTGATTTTTCTTCCTCTGTAGCATCTGCACAAAAAAAAAAAAATATAAGAGAATGAATACTTAAAATTTGAGTTTTTCAAAGGAGAAAAAGAGTAAAAATGGGAACTTTACAAGTAACAATGGAAGAAAATCTGCAGAGAGTGAATATTCTTAGAGCAACAGAGAGAGGTCTACGACTGCTGGAGAAGAAAAGAGAAGACATGTGTGTGTTCAAAAAATTTGAGGGTCTCTTTCGAATTTTCATGTATTTTATTGGGGTGAAATATGCAAATACTCACTTTTTAAACTTGTAATAATCAAACTTTAACCATTATTTTTTAAACTAATTAAACTTTAGTCACTAATTAATATAGAGACATCATTTGTTCCATCATACTCAGGAATTTGTATGAAGTTCGATTTGTCAAAACTTCGAACTTCTAACATTGTTTGTTAAAGTTGTTTCGTATTTTGTTATGAAGTTTTTTTTTTCTTCTTCTTCTTCATTTTGTCTTGCTTTTTAGCATGAAAATATTGAATAAAGGAATGATCGAGGGGTACTAATTTGATAAAAATATAAATGAAGATGCAAGGCAAGCATTATTATTGGTCACCGCCCAAAAAATAAAAGATTTGTTAGTCCAGATTGAAACTAAATGCATAGATAATGGTCAATGTCAAGATCGATGTCAAAAGAGGTATAATAAGAAATATAAAACGTATGAGATTAAAAGAGCATCTTCACAATTCGATTTAACTCGACTTTTAATGTGATAAATTTTGAATAAAGAGATGATCAAAAGGGTATTGATTTGTGGGAAGCATAAAAAGAAAAATTCAATCAAACACTATTATTAGACACCATATGAGAAACAAGTGATTAACACTTCTAGCTGAAAATACATTAAATAAGGTATCGAGAAAGAAAATCCAAAAACGACTTTTTAAAATAATAACTATTAGTTCAATGATCAACTCAAAAAAATATTATTAAAATTTAAAGTGTCTACTTAGTAACTATACTCAAATAGGGATGTTGATAAAAATTTATTTGCACACAATATTTACATCAAATTAATTTGATTTATTATAATTAAGTAATTAAAAAATATATCATGTATCCATTTGTTCACTATAAACACCTACTGTTGATAAATATTCAAATCATATCCTGTCTAGAATCTTTCTCCATGAAAAGATATAAATATTAAAAAAACACAACATAAAATAATGAGATTTAAATAATTTGAAAATTTTAACTAAAAGTAAGTAGAGGCCAAAGACCGCTAAGTTATTAACAAAACAACTAGTCAAAAACCAAACGTAACATGTACTACAAATTCAAGAAATCAAATATTATAATCAAATTCCTCGTATCGAATTAGTGTAATATAATTTATATCTATAAGGTAAGTTATAAGCTATTATATAAGTTAATTTATTCCATTCACATCTGAAGAATATAATAATAATATATTTATTATAATCATATAAAATAAAACTTAGATATATTTAAAGAATGGCAAATGCGAATTCTCTCTTGAGGTCTCAAAAAAAATTCTAATCTTAAACATATTAGAATATTATTATTTTTTCAAATCATGAAATAAAAAGAGTAATTATTAAGCGACTTTATCTTTACACATAGTAAATTTAAAAAGAATATAGAATTCACCTTTATATTGTCATTTCTGTCGTTATTATCTTATGCTTCAATTTTATTATTACATACTCGCTTCGTCCAATAATTATTATTCACTATACTATTTTGAAATGTCCAACAATACTTATTCACTTTATAAAATCAATAAATAATTTTACACTTAGTTTCTAATTTATCCTTATCATTAATTATAGTCATTTCCCCGTTATATATTTTTTCAAGACATAGTATTTTTTATATTCAAAAACTGATATAGTAAAATTAACCCTCTATGTAGTTTCTTAAAAAGTGTGCAAAGTCAATAGTGGACAAGTATTGTTGAATAGATGGAGTATTTTTTTTTCTTTTCTTGATTATCGTATTGTTTATATTGCTATTGTTTTTTATTTAATATGATTGCTTCGTTATTATATTTCTCTTCTTATTGATTTTGATATACTTTACTTTCATTCGAAATCTATCGGCAAATAACTTTTCTAATTTCATAAAGCCAGAATAAGATTTCGTACACACCACCCTCTCTAGACCGCAACGGTATGTTTAGTAAGTAGTACTCTTTGTTTTGATTAAACTCTTCCTTTTAAGTTTTAACCTTCCAGAAATTTGACACGTGTCATCTGTCTATGGCTTGCTATTTTTTCCATAAATATTCCCTTAAAAATTGGAGAAAATAAAACCTCACGGACTCCGTCATCAAAACGACGCCGTACTCCGATATGCCTGCCGAAGAACACCGTAACGCCTCGCCGGCGGCGCCACATCCACCGACGGACACGGCGGAAGAAGCTATCTGGTTATGGACACAGATCAAAGCAGAAGCTCGGCGGGACGCAGAAGCTGAGCCGGCATTAGCAAGCTATTTGTACTCAACTATACTATCTCACTCTTCGCTTGAGCGTTCACTCTCTTTTCATTTGGGGAACAAGCTTTGTTCTTCAACGCTTCTATCTACTCTTCTCTACGATCTGTTCCTCAATAATTTCTCCACTGATCCTGATCTACGCGCCGCCGCATCCGCTGACCTACTCGCCGCTCGCTACCGTGACCCGGCCTGTGTTTCCTTCTCTCATTGTTTGCTTAATTACAAAGGCTTCCTTGCTTGTCAGGTTTGTAAGTTGTAACTACTCGTTATGCCTATTTTTACTTATTCAGTATGCAATAAATAGAATGCCAATTTTACCGTATTACTGTTTGAATATAATAAATTTATGTTTCGGAAAATGACTATAGTTAATAATACAATAAATTAGTAACTAATAACATTTATTTTTAGTATATTGTGATACTGTGAAATTGTCTCTTCATGAAAAAATAGGAAACCTGGGGACTTGTGTTAATTTTTTCTGGAAAGGTGGGAACTTTAGAGTATGAAAAGATGAGTTTTTGGGGGGATTTGTATGAAAAATTGATGATTGAAGTGCGGGAGCCAGGATTTTCGACATGGGAATTCAAAATATAGAGAAGTAAATACACGAAAAGGCCTAAGGGATTAAATAACTACTCCTATATATAGAACAACAACATACCTAGTGTAATTCCACTTGTGGGGTCTGGGAAGGGCAAGATATATGCAAACACAAGATCGTATCCTACCTTTGCAGGGTTGAGAGTCTATTTCCGACTTGACATACAAGAAAAGAAATATTTACTATTTATACATGAAGTATATTATATACATACAAAATAGTTTTGACCTTGTGCATACTATGTAATTTTTGGTGATGAATGCCCTTGCAGAACCCTAAGCTCCGCCCCTGGTTGAATTGAGTCTTCATCAAGGAAGAGTCAAATGTTCCAATTGTTGCCTTGGAAGTTATACCAAACAAAAGATTGACACAGGATCTTAGAAGTATATGGCATATGCCAATCTACTTGAATGTGAAACTGATTTTTCACTTTAGGATTTGACAGTGTTCAAGACATAGTTGGTACTATATTTCTATGTTATAACAATAGGCACATTTGTTAAAATATTACTTTGGCAAGGTAGTGGAATTAGATCTTTCTTTGGATGTATACTTGGTAAGCGTTTAGATAACAATTGAGTTGAAGCTAAATAGAGAGTATTTGAATTTGAAGTTGGAAAAAGTTAGTGGAAGTTAACGTTTATGTTTGGACATGAAATACATTTGGAAAAAAAAGTTTGTGAATTTGTGAGTAGAAGTCGAACACTTGAAGAGCCTTTCTTCTAATAAACTTTCAAACCACTACTACAAGATTTTATTTATTGTTCAAATAAGACTTTACTCTATATCCGAAACTTCACAGCCAAACTACTATTTGTAAATAATTATGTTATGGCTGAACGGGTTAAAATGGTGAAAGTGTGTGCTACAATGGAGCCAGGGACTGTGATATTGTTTGCTCAGTAGTCTCTAGTATCTGGGTGGTAGGTACGGTTTGAAAGTAGTACAAAGATAAAAGGTTGCCAGTTAGGTGGTCTCTACCGTTCCTTGTTTTTTCTTTTCTATCCAAATCCATTTTCAGATAAGCAGCTAATGAAACATCGTACCCCTGGGTTTTCCTGTTTATATGTGTCAGAAGGCCCGAACACACCTATATACGCGGATGTAAATGAATGTATGCAATTGATATTTCCTTTTCTGTTAAAACTTAAACAATGTTCATTAGCTACCATGTGTTGTATTGGCTCTCCGCTGACAATGAAATAACTTTACAGATGCATTTGGACAGTTCACCATATTCTAAATTGAAAAGGAAAAAGTATATGTTTCCTTTGGCTAACAACTGTGAGATGCTTTTTTATTTCAATAAAATGAGTAGCTATTAGCATCTCATGGAAATTGCATATTTACAGATTGCCTGTATTTCAATAGTAAGTCAAGGGGCTTACTTTTCACTTCATATCATATCGACTCTCTCTTCAAATGGTAGTATTAGGTATTAACAATTTAATGTTTTATTTTCAGGCACATCGAGTAGCTCACAAACTTTGGACTCAATCCCGAAGGCCACTTGCACTTGCACTTCAATCCCGAATCTCTGATGTTTTTGCTGTTGACATTCATCCAGCTGCCAAAATCGGAAAAGGCATCCTCTTTGACCATGCAACAGGAGTGGTTGTTGGTGAAACTGCAGTTATTGGAAACAATGTGTCGATTCTTCACCATGTAACATTAGGAGGAACTGGTAAGTTTGGTGGTGACCGACACCCTAAGATTGGTGATGGAGTGCTCATAGGTGCAGGTGCTACGATATTAGGCAACATAAATATTGGCGAGGGAGCCAAGATTGGTGCTGGATCAGTGGTATTGATTGACGTGCCACCACGAACAACTGCAGTTGGAAATCCAGCTAGGTTGGTGGGAGGGAAAGAACAGCCAACTAAGCATGAGGAATGTCCCGGAGAGAGTATGGACCATACATCTTTCATATCTGGATGGTCTGATTACATCATATGACTTGCATATCATGTATGATATATTTACCAAATGAACTAAGAAGTCGTCGTCTCAGAACATAAACGAGATGACAGAGGTTTGATCTTACCGCTGCTGACAGTCTATAACGAAAAGATCTTTTATCTATCTACTCTAAAAGATTATTCTTCTGCTTTTCTGTACTTTGCATACTATGAAAGTTGAAGATATCCAGTATGGATGAATAAAAAGTATAGTGTTCCTGGAATTAAGTAATATTTATTCACAGTAGAGTTCACTACATGTAACCAATTGGTGTTTGAATGGCCTTGAAACCGTGTTTATAGAAAGATATCAGACTGTACATTAGCATATGATTCTGCTGGAGAAAATACTTGTTGATTGCTCCACTTCTATGCATTGTCTTTGCATATGGAACACGTTTTATTATCGATGAGAACTAAAGAATTTCATCGAGAACTCAGATCTGCTTAAGAACACACTTGAACACACAAATATGTGCTACTCTTCATAACTCGCCCATACTTGTCAATCAATGTATAAGACGCCAGAATGAGGCATTAGTTTACAGCAAGTTGCTGTTAATATACATTTTTGCAGTGCAACCTTGTATATAGATGAATTAATACCAGAGGATTCATGGCCAACCCCAACTAGTTTGGGATTAAGGCAATACCATCCTGAAAGCTCTCTGGTAACAACTTATTGTAAAGAAGAATTATGCCTATATTAAAGAATGAAAATTTACAAACTTTAGCAGCTCTCAAGATGGCCTGAAATTGAACTTGACAATCGCTGAGCCTGAAGAAGATTGTTAGGAGTGCAGGGTGGATGGTTGACTATCTCTGTTACTAGTGACGACTTCTACAACAGCATCATCTCGTGATGGTACTCTCAGGTATGCTTTCATCAAATCGTAAACAGTAAACCCAATTGCAACAGATGGTACAACCTAATGTTCAAACATAGCATAGTGATCAGATAACATGATAGATACAAAAGGCAATAAAGGCCAGTCGATGTGCAGTCTGTTTCTTACCTTCAGATAGTTGAGGCTAAGCCCGGAAAAGAGTTGTTTCCATCCATGTGTCCGCAAAATCATAACAAGAGTATCAACCGTTCCTTTCATTTCGTGGCTGTTAGATGCTGAGAGTCTCTGGACCTGAAATGTTCGTGTACTCTGTCATTCCAACTGCAAGTTTGTCACAAGAATAGTAAATCAACTTATGCAAACTCACTAAATTACCTGCATTTGCCGCCTAACAACATCTAGAGGATAAGTGAAAGTTTGTCCTAGAAGTCCTGCTACAGATCCACATGCTAGTTTTATCGTGATATCATTCTTCCGCTCCTTAGGGACATGGCTCTTCATTGTCTCATAGAAGTAAAATTTCAGCCCAGCATAAGGAAAGATTCCATAGAGTGATGGAGCTGGAATGCAACATGTACATTACGTAAGAAGAGTTGCAAACTACCAGTAAATACAAGTATCGCAAGGCACAAAACACTTCATACCAACTCCACGGTATAGGCCCTTTATTCCAGCTTCCTTGTATGTCTTCGAAAAACAATCCTTTATTCCCTTGTAAACTTGTTCACCAGTAACAAGCCCTTGTATATTCAACTTTTGGGATCCAACTACCTAGCTGATCATATGTGAATCAGTCTTCAATTGTTCACAGAGCAGTAAAGTGATATAAATTCATATTCATTAGACTAACAAAGCTAGCTAAGCTAGGAAGAATTTGGAGCTAGAGGGATGTTCAATGATAGAGTGACGGACAAAGTGCTTTTAGAGTGAGAAAGAAAATCAAAAGAGTATGTCTTTATGTTTCTCACCTGGTAAGCCAATTTAGTTCTAACTAAATCAAGAGGATAAGTAAAGAGTACAGCAGTTCCACCAGCAAACGATCCTGCAACGAGATCAAGAATGGGACCTTTCCCCACTCCAGGAATTCCATCTATAATCCAGCGGCGATACTCTTCATAGGCCATGTAGTGCAATGCTGCATAAGGGACAATGCGAGCAACACTAGCTCCATTTCCCCTGAAGAAGAGTTCCACCAAAAATACATGTAAACTATAGACCAACTCATCTGAACAGTTAAAATCGAAGGGAGAATAATGCATTTTGCACCTGAAAAAACCAAGAGTTCCTTCTGTCTTGGCAATCTTTGTAAAGGATCCTATCAGCCCCAAACTCCGATATTCAGCTTGTCTGGTCTAAGGAAAAGAAAATCAAACATAAGGAACTCAACTTTTTCTAGATTCACAAATTCATACTTGCTATTCATAGCACATTTCACTTTTTAATATTCAAGAGCACCAACTGTTAAACAAGAAACAAAGGCATCTCTAATGCTTGTATGATGAAAAGTACGCAAAAGAAAGGAACGACAAAGTAAAAGATTTTTTTGCTAGTACTACCACATCCATCATTCAATCCTTGAGCCTTCCTGGGAAAAATAGTGTGACTCTCATGAGTAACATAATAGTTAGTTGTCAGAACAGTTCGCCTAACAACAACAACAACAACAACGTACCCAGTGTAATCCCAAGTTTGACTACTATAACGAAAAAAGATGCCAGCGGAACGAACTTCCAGGAAAGGTGACAGTGGTCATGTCATAGCAATATGCCTCATGATTCTGAAAATGCAAGAAGAATCTTTTTCATCCATAAGCTCCACTAGTGAATAGATCATGGAATATTTCAAGCATCTGTTTCCCTTCTCTTTGTGCTCTTACAGATCTAATGAATACATTACTGATTACAGGCATTTTAAATAAGAAATAATAATTAACTATACCTTACTCCCAATTAAATTAAGATGCTTATATGAATCTTCAGTTTTTTGTCAGATATATATACACAACTTAACAATCACTTTGTAAGCATCTAAAGGACAAACAAGTGAGGAAGTTGACTTTGAGAAAGAAAAGAGGTGCCTAGCTGCAATCAGAAAACAACGCTCTTGATCAAGAAAGTGAACCTTATTATAGATAGAGCGTTAGCGCTTTACTAATAACAGATACAAGGATGACTTTTTTTCAGCTTGATTGGAATCGATTCTACGAGCAAAATATATATTCACATGTAAACAATGTGTCATGAAAGGTCAGGCACACAGATTTAAACCACCTCAGGCACTTTATGGAAATGCAAAAATGTTGTAACATAAATTACAGTATTTTACAACTAAGATTGGTGGATGCTCTCATCAAAGAGAGCTAACTAAACCCCCGAGTTCATCCTCTAATTCAAACTGTAAACAACAATAAAAATCACAAGGGTAAATTCTGACTTCTCTCAAGAGCATCAAGCAAGATCAAATTCTGAGAAAAATGCAATTAGTTCCATTCAAGTGTTAATCATCCTCCACAATCAATGCAACAACAACAACAACATAGCCAAGATAGAGTGAGTGTCCGCAGACCTTACCCCTACCTTGGGAGGTAGAGAATGTTGTTTCCGATAGGCCCTCACCTCATGTAAAAACATTACAAACCATCTCGAAAAACGAAAACAACAGGAGTGAAGAACATCAAGCAAGATCAAATTCTGAGAAAAATGCAATTAGTTCCATTCAAGTGTTAATCATCCTCCACAATCAATGCAACAACAACAACATAGCCAAGATAGAGTGTCCGCAGACCTTACTCCTAACTTGGAGGTAGAGGATGTTGTTTCCGATAGACCCTCACCTCATGTAAAAACATTACAAACCATCTCGAAAAACGAAAACAACAGGAGTGAAGAAAAGTCAAGACTTCTCAAGAACATCAACAAAGATCATACTTTGAGAAAAATGCAATTAGTTCCATTCAACTGTTAACCATCCTCCAAGATAAATGCATCAACTCAAATAGTCTCATTCAACATATAACACTCTAAAAAAACAAATTCACAACAAAATCATGATCAAACTCATCCAAAATGGAAAAAAGTTAAAAACTTTCAACCCCATCAAGCAAAATTGAACCATAAACTCAACAAAAAAACAACAATACCTGAAACAAGATCTTGATACGTTCAAGAGGTGCAACTGCAGACTTAGCAAAACCACCAGCTACACCACCAGCTATTAATTCTTTAGCAAACAAAGGCATCCCTTCTATAACCCCATCCCAAACTTCCCTCTTCTCCCCCCTTTCATCTCTTTGTTTTGCCATTGAAAAAAACAAGAAAACCCCTTTTGAAAAAAACACAAAATTGAGAAAGGAGAGACTAATTGGGTCTCTCCTTCTCTCCACACAAATCTTGAACAACCCCCAAAAGGAAAAAAGTTCAATAAAGAAGGCAAATTCAAGATTTTAATGGAGGCTTCACTTCTGTAGGCCAAAATTGATTTTGGCTGCTAAAGAAACAGCCAATTGATGAAATTTGCTGCTGTTTGACTATTTACGAGTCACCAAACGCCGGTTATTATAGGTCTCGAGTTCGAGTTTTGGACGAAATTAAATTTTATTTTTATCAGAAAGAATTTCAAACATTTCTACTCGATACGAATTTAGTGAAATTTCAATATAAATATTTGATATGAGGTGTAAAGGTTATTATACTATATAGGAATTACTTTATTTTAATTGTTTTCCAAAATAATTTAATATTTATTCATATTGCTAATATATTTATATATATGTTTTGTACACATAAAAATATTTTATATATTGTCGCATGATTTATATGAGTATTATTTAATATGACCAACTACATATTGCATTAAGTTATGATTGACAATAATTCAATAAACTTTAATTTATGATTAGCAATATAATCTCACTTTTTATTAGATTACTATTAATAATTGTTAAGATATTTATCTATAATTGTTTAATTAAAATAATTGTGTAATCATTTTTAATCAATTAGTAAATATAATATGAACTCTTTTCATGTACATTGTTCGATATTTTGTTAGTCATACGAATCTTTAGAGACGGATTCAAAATTTAAAGTGTACAGGTTCCTATGGCGAATTCAAGTTAATATATGATAATGATTGAGTTCACAAGTAATTTTTTAAATAAAAAATCTTTATAAAAGTTATTGTGTTTGTGTAACCTATCAACAACATTTTAGATTCGTCACGATGAACCTTCAATCAATATTATAATTATTGTATGCGAATTTTATATAGAATTATTCTTTTCTAATCCCTAACAATTAGCCCTTTATAGAAAAATGAATCAAATTAAATTTAATTACTTGATTTGGTTTAAATAATAGCATAATTCTTTTTTATGCTTTTACCTATACTTGTTGATTATATTCTTTTCCCAAATAGTACGTAATGTATAAGAAAAAAGAAATTAAAGTGGGCATCTAAATATGTTTCCAATTCTATAATAAGGTATGATGGAATTGCTTTTTTAGGATTCGTTTGATTTAAAATTCAATTAATTTGAAATTTTGCTTCGATGTGTAATTTGAATTTTAAAGTTTTATTTTTTTCCATACGAGAGTTTCACAATTTGTAGAAACTATCAAAACTTCCTCAATTTTTATATAGTTTTACCAAATAAACAAATTACAGTGTATAAATAAGATATCAGAGTATCTTAAATCATCGTACTAATAAATCACATATCTCCATCTTCCTTTCGTAAAAAAAAAAATATTTGTTATTACATGATATTACAAGGTTTCAGATACATATAATTTTACAAAGATTCATTGGTCCAAAAAATCAACACTAGTAATAACTAACTATTATTTAATATAATAATTTTACATGGTACGAATAATTTATTCATGTCAGGAAGTAGTCTTTTTATTACAAAATATAATATAAGTCAAGTTTACAATTTAAAAAAAATTAATCCTATTTTTAGAAGAATTTGAAATATAAAATTATTATTTAAATTAAGGTTAAAATTTTGTATTGATTTCATAAATATAATGTTGATTTTAAATTAAAATTTAAAATTTAAATCCCAATATTATAACCAAATGCCTACTTAATTAAACTAACATAGTGGACCTCACGAAAGGGAACTTCTGTCATTCTGTGTTGATAAAAAGATTTGATTCCCTCTAAATGCTTGTATTTTATTTTATTTTATTTTATTTTATTCTTGTTTAAATTAATTGAAAGTTTGTATATTAAATTGTAAATTGTAATGCTTCTTTCTTCTTCTTTTTTTCCAGCTAATATTCTCTGGTACCTAAAATTGAAGATCCATTGTATTTAGATTAAAGTAATTTTGATTTTAGTTTAATTTTGGAAGAATTAGTTTTTAAGTTTTAGGGAGAATAATAGAATGCATGTGAATGAAATCCACATAGAAGATCTCTAAATTTTAGGATCACAAAACAAGAATTCAGAATTATCTTTATTTTTCGTGTATACTAATCTACGAATTTTCTGAACTATGTCTCATCGACTATGTTTGACCTCTAATGAGACTCATTGTTTCTCAATACTTATGTCGCTTTATTAGAGTTTTCGTGTGTATTAATCCATGAATTTTTTGAAGTGTGTATTAATCCATGAATTTTTTGAAATATGACTAGCCGACTCTTGTTTGACCTAAAATTTGCAAGTCTATTCGTGACGACAGACTGAATGATACATCACTTTTCTGGAATTTTGTGGTAAAAAACACAAATTCATAACTATCTCTGTTTTTCGTGTGTTACTAACCATGAAGTTTTTGAAATATGTCCAACGGAGTCCATTTTATCCCAAATTTTATGGGTTCATTCATGATGACCTAGTGAACAATATTCATTATCTCTACACGAGTGATGCCACGTTTTTGAAGTTTCAGGATCACAAAACACAAATTTAGGATTATCATAGTTTTTCATGTGTATTAAGTCGCTGATTTTTTTTCAGAATAAGATTGACGTACTTCATTTGACCCTAAATACGAATAACCTAGTGAACAATACTCATTATTTTTCAAGGACCGACGATGCTTCTTTTTTTTTTTTGGTGTTTCTAGGTCGTAAAAACATGAATTCAGGATCATCTCATATAAGGCCTTGTGACCAATATTCATGACTTTCATTAATGATCTCTTTTTACCGTGTTTCAATGTCACGAAATAGAAATTCAAAATTTACATATTTCATGTGTTTTGGTCTTCGAAATGTGCATGAATTCAAATTTAATTGAATTCAATACGAATACCAAACACCAAATGTAAACAGGAAAAAATGAACAAGGACTTAAATGAACTTAACTAGAGTATCATAAACAAGGAACATCATTTTATAATAATAATAAAAAATATGTATAAGTTACAATTGCTTCTTTGGCGTCAAGCATCAGATAATGCAACAAATGAATTTCTTAGTTGTATAACTAAGCAAATATAAAGGAAAATAATCCACATTTTGATGGGGAAAATAAACAGAGAATACATCAACATTGATTGCCTTAGGGAAGCAGGTAGAAATGTTATCAGTTCCTGTATATCCCGAAAGGCGCGGACAACGCAGGAATTCACTCATCTGTCATTTCAACTTGAATGCATCATCTCATCCGATAATACTGAGTTCTTGAAACGCGGCAGTGTTTACCATTTACGGAGTATTTGAGCATTATATCGACATCTCGAGGATTTTTCTTGTTAGGAGCCACAGTCATGCTTCCAACTACAGCTTCCCCTTGGCAAACAGTTATCACATCTTCCAGGTAGAGAACTGTTTGCTTCCAATGTGTGCTTCGAGATTTGGGCCCTACATATCATTATTTTTTCATTGTCAGAAACGACGAAGCTACATGAGCTCGTTTATTTGGGGTGGGGGTCAAACATTCTTATCCTAGTTGCCGGGAAAAAAGAGAGCTCTTAATATTCTATTGCATAGATTGTTCAGATCTTTGCAAGAACTCTTCTGAATCCTACATACTCTTCCACAAAAAACCCAGAAACGTAAAAAAGGAGAACTACAAAGTGACCAATCTAAGCACATCAGACCCTTCGAATAAGGAAAAATAACACAGCAGAAACAAATAATATATGAAAAAAAACTTCAAGGAGAATACTGCAAAGACTAATGTCACAATTAAAAGCAAATGCAAAGACAAAAGTGCGGACCTGTTGAGAAGCCCAACAACTTGTGACACTTAGTGAAAGAGACATCGAAGTATGCTACAAGGGCATGGATGTAATCGTCACGTTCTGCAATGAGCTTAAATGGAGCTGTGAAGGAAGCATCCCCAGAAGTCATCTTAGAAATGTCCATCGTCTGAAGGGAAGCATCCATTGTCAATGAAGTAAAAGACAAATCACACATTGTACGGCTATTCAGTAAATCCCAAGGCAACTACGTATAAACTTGACTTGATTACCTTCAGTAACTGGCAGTTTGTAACAATCTGATTCTGATCTACTGTGTCAACAATAGGTTCCATCATAGCTTGCTTTCGTATGCAGCTCATGTCGAAACCGTACACACTATTCCAAACTGCAGTAGAACACGGAGGCCAAAATTAACAAAAGAGAAAAATGGAAGATGTTTGATGCCACAAGAAAATACATTCAAAGTACATAACTAAACAGAAAATATCAAAATCCATCAAGTATAAAACAAAAACATGAAGGAGGAATAAACTTACATTCAATCTTATCTTCTTTGTAATCAGCATCTTCAATAGCTGTCAAACAAAGAGAAGCTTTATCCGGCAGAACAAGACCATCCTTTACCTGCAATGGGAAAGAAAGAGGACAGGATTATGAAAAAACTCTTTCTTATCCATCAACCAAGCACGAAAACCTTCAAGACAAGTGAGCACAGAAAGCAAAGCCAGGCATTTGGCATAATTTTGCCGAGCTAATCTTGACCAACCTGCAATATCTCCCAAAAACAACGATATGGAAATCCTCAGGGCAAACCAAACACTAACTACACGTACTCATTCTCATTTTCTAAAGAAGCCATATTTTCATATTCATCTTCCCAATAGCTGACTTAATTGATAAAAGTTAGCACACTTCACAGCTGTAATAGGATATAAATCACCACATAAGCACTCTATTAATATCCGCTATACAAATACATTCAACCAAACACACGCAGACGTCAATCACACATTATTTTCTTTGCTTTTGTTGACTTATTCCTTTTTCCAGATGAGATTAAGGGGATTAAGGTGGCAGGGAGGAGGATCAGCAAGAAGGTTTGATCACTGCAAGTGAATGTGATGATAGATGAAATATGTTTCACCTGTGGGAACAAAATGTCGGGGTAAAATCTAGATTAGCATTCAATGATAGAATGTAATCACGCCTTATTTAAACCCGTGACCAAGCTTCAATAATAAGCATAGTCTAATTAATGTAGAAGAGGTTGCGACAGTCACAATATCATAGCTTGGAAAAGGACAGGGGCCCTCTTCCTCATTCCACACATATTTCATTACTACCAACACTTCCTCCTGCTCAGACCTTTTACTTTGTGGCATCATTTCCATTTCCCCTTTAAAGAGTCTAAATTCTAATCCACAACATACAGTAGACCCATCAAGTATAATCAAAAAGTCGAGGAAAAAACTTCAACCTCTCATAAACATCCAAAACTATTCACACTATTCTGGCAATAGATAGTCAAATTAGCTTCTTAATTTAATAAACAAGCTTAGGCACCAAGCAGGAAAACCAGAATTCAAAAGTGGCTAGGAAAAAAAATGACGCCCATGCATTGAGAAGATAAATATTAAATAAGGCCTCTTTGGGGATGTTTATCCATAGTTTGTACTGGGTAGCATCATTTACTGGAACCAATGGTAAACATACAATTGGAAACAATATTCCACAGGTAGCTTCTTTACAATAAGTAGTTCAACCTGCAGTCAGTTTTAGTGTTTTACTAAATTCAGGGGTTAACTCATTAAAACACTAAGCCAACAGTCTTTGGTCCCCTTCATGGTGTCTTCCAATGACTACATACATTTTCTTTTATGGATAAGTATCTATTGTGCTACACGCAATTTCTTTCATCCATAAAAAGCACTCAAAATCTAATCTCTATGCATCTGTGCTTTCTCTTCATCCATTGAACTACTCAAAACCTAATCCCATATTCATGCATACGCAATCTCATTGCTTGCACAGAAAACCGATTCTGAAGAACTGATATCATCATTAATCCAAGAGACAAAATATACATCATCACAAGTAAAGTAACTTACCAGCCACTTGTCGCGAGCATACAAGACTGTATCTAACATGTTCTCGTACAGAAGAAAGTATCCCATCCACTCGGAGATTATTATATCCACTTGTGGAACGGGTAGGTCAATCTCCTCTACCTTTCCCTTGATAACTGTTATAACTGAGATAGAAAGAGAACAGACTCAGTAAAGCACACACACCAGAATACCTGTCATAAAGTACATGAGTGATAGCATCTTCTCACCATCAGAAAATCCATTGAGTTTAACAATTTCTTGTGCCATGTCAGCCATACTGGAGCATTCGATCTGAAAATTAAATAGTAAAAGTTCAGCCATATTTGATGATATTGCAAAGACAACTGACAGTTCCACATAGCTTTCAAATCAATTTACATTCTAAAGTCCTTTGCAATATCTTCACAAGAACCACAATGTAAAGCATCATAATGTGTGCATACCAAAACAGCCACCACAAGATAGCAATCATGGATCAATCATGAAAGAACAAGAAACTACATAAAATGGAAGAATAAAACGAGAACATGGAACAAGTGAAATGCATACCGCATAAACATGTTTGGCACCAACTTTAGCACAAAAGAGTGACAGAATTCCTGTCCCAGCTCCCACATCAAGGACCACTTTATCCTTGAAAAGAAAGGAATTTTTATAAATTACATTTTGGTAAGTCTTAGTTCTTACCACATCCTTCAACATCTCCTGTTACCAAATAAAAATTAACAATTAGAACAATGCAAAAAAATCATCTTTAAGCAAAACTGTATCAAGAAAAGATACCAAATAAGAACAACAATACAAACAAAGATGGATACTTACTTCGTGAATACCTGCAATAGCATCAACAAAACAAGGGCAGATAATTAGCTTCCATAAGTAACCTCATATAAAGCAAGATGCATAAAAGTAATAACTTTGAAAGTTAAGCCAGTACTACAGGTCTACCGATTTAATTTTTTTTACATTACAAGGACTCTTCGATTACATTTTAATCTCCAACAAAGAAAATAAACATAACACTAGAGTTTCATAACAGGTAATGAAGTTCCCAAATAAATACTTTATGCAAAACTCAACAGATATAAATTACCCAAATCAGTTTTTGGCAAAAAACGGAAAAAACAACACCTGGGTCTTTCTCCTTTCTACTCTAAATCTTCCCGGGAATAAGAAAAAAGAGATTTTTCAACTTACAGAAGCTCAATTTAAGTAAATTTGATCTAAAATTCAAATAAATCGAAACATACACATGGTACAAATCACTGACCAAAATGTGAGTATGAGTCGAAATAATAGTCAGCGCTGGTCTTATCGCCGCCGACCATCGAGTCATCCACGGCGGCAGCGGTGGTGGGGTCACACATGGAGATATCTTCATCCACTTCAAGATTCGAGCTTTCCGTAACAGTTTCATCTTGTACTACTTGTTCATCATCATCCTCGTACTGAAATTTGATCTTTGATGGGTTTTTTCCATAGCTTGCTGAATTCTCAATCTCATTATTGCTTACAGAATCCATTGGAGCTCTCTTCTAAGTTTTAGGGTTTAAGAACAAAGGGGTGGCTCCAAATTAGGGTTTATGAGAGCTTTTTGGGGTTTTATAAAGGATCTTTTTAATGTCTATATTGTCTATTAAAATAATAATAATTGAAATTCGATAAACATATATTTGATATATTTAATTTTAAAAGATATAATTATTCTTGATCGACCAATTGTGTAACTTACCCTTTTATAAATAGATCAGTTTTATTATTGGACAATACTACTATGTTCATAAGTATTTTAAATTTTTTGTAATAGTTTGATAGAGTATAAATATGAAATTTTATAAATTTTGTAATAGTTTGATTGAGTATAAATATAAAATTGCATTTGTTAGATACTGTTTAAATCTAATATGAATTCATTTATGTAAATTTAGATTTAGAGTCTATTTGCATTAACTTTCCAATTTTATAAACATTATAACCCACACAAACACTACATACATATAAACATTTTTTTAACTCACACAAACGCTACAAAACTACTTAAAACGTTTATATGGCTATAAAAATTTGTCATAAAGCATGAAATTAATATTTAAACAGAATCATTTGCAAATTATAGAAAAAACACTCTTTACCTACAATATATGGTGATGCCCTTATTAGTTTACACTTGATTGGTAATGTAGAAAATTTGTAATGTAGAAACTTGTCGAGCATTTGATAAACTCACTCCATCAATTTCAAAGGAGGGATATTCAAATGCAAAAAATGATCAAATGAATTCGAAAGAATTGATCAAGTTGCCATATGAAAGGGAAAGACGAAAATTAATGAAATATCGATTATTTGAGGGAACGAAGTGCAAAAATCAATTAACTGGCAGTAAATTTAGCATTACTGAAACTTCCTTCACATAGATGAGGATGGCACAAGGTTCACAACTACTACCACTATATGAGATAACAATTTGTATTAGCCACAATAACTTGCTGATTCTAGATGGAGAAAACTTCGAGATGGTTAACGATATTCATGTCAATAAGTAACAATGCACATACCAGGCTATTGTAAGTAAAGCCATGCAC
>JAJONZ010002373.1:0-38402 GCA_029582445.1 Solanum paucissectum
AGAATATGAATCTTCTTTTGCAGAAATATATTTGGAAAATGGAATCATCCATCAAATTACTGCACATTCTCACCTCAATCTAATGAAATTGTTGACAGGAAAAAACCGAACTTTGAAGGAAATGTTGAATGTCCTATTTATAAGTTCAGGTTTACCACAAAATTTGTGGGGGGTGCTATCATTATAGCAAAAGAGAACAACAAAAAGTTTGTCTGTTCAGAAAGAGACAAACAAAAAGTTTTGTTTGTTAGTAAAGGGAGTAACAAATAAAAAATAAAAAAAACTTTTGTTTGTTAAGAAAGGGAGCAACAGAAAGTTGTGTTTGTTCAGACTTTGTTGTATCCTGATAGAGAATTGTTTGTCGTCCCTTAAAGTTTATACAAGCAATAACTCTTGAAAGATAGTGATCAAACAATTTCCAATATAGTCTATTTCATAAGAGAAATGGAAATGAGGGAACTATTTTCAAACGGGTCAAAATAGGACCTAAGACTTTGGATTGTATTTTCATTGGATATGCTACAAATAGTAAAGCATGTCGATTTATGGTTCATAAGTCTGAACCGTCGGATAGTCAAGTGAAGGGTCTAAACGACCTTGGAAAGAACCAAAGGAGAATGTACTTAATAAAGAGATTCAGAGGCATAGTAAATATCAATGGACAAATTACTTCTTCCGGGTTTGATTTTGGTAACATTTCTTCTTGAAAATGAGTCCATATAGTCGAAGAAGATATGTCTTATGTGGACTCATCTTATTTGGAAAGAGGCTGTCAATAGTAAGATAGATTCAATCTTGAGCAACCACACTTGAGAGTTGGTTGATCTTCCTCCAAAAATTAACCTTTGGGTTCAAAGTGGATCTACAAAAGGAAAAGAAAGTTGATGAAACTATTGGCAAATACAAAGTAAGACTTGTTGTCATAGGCTTTAGACAATAAGAAAGTCTTGATTATTTTGACACATAATAGCCATTAACTAGGATTACATCAATTCAGATGTTAATTGCGCTAGTTGCGGTATATGGCCTTCAAATTCGTCAAAATGGATGTGAAAATATATTTTTTTAAATGGAAAATTGGAGGAAGAAATTTACATGGAACAACCCGAGGGCTTTGTGGTTCCTGGTAAAGAAAAGAAAGTCTGTAAACTTGTTAAGTCACTTTGTGGACTAAAAACAAGCGCCCAAATAATGACATGTGAAGTTTGACCAAACTATGTTGGAAAATGAATTCAAGATTAATGAATGTGATGAATGTTTTAACATTAAAGACACTCCAAGTCACAAGGTCATTGTTGTTTTTATGTTGATGACATGTTGATCATCAAAAGAGACATTTCTAACATAAATACTACTAAGCATATGCTAGAAAGTAACTTCGATATGAAAGACATTGAAGTTACTGATGTGATTGAAAAGGTACTTGACAAGTTCAAGTATTTGGATTTCAATATTGTCAAGACTCCAATAAATGTGAGCTTTGTACTTCAAAAGATGAAGGCAAACGTGACTCACAATTGGATTATGCTAGAGTATTGAGAAATATGATATATATCATGAAGTGTACGCGATCAGATATAACATGTGCTATTAGTAAACTGAGTTGGTTCACAAGTAATCTCAATCAAACTCATTGGTTGACAATGAATTTTTCTTGGAGTATTTAAAACATACTTAAAAACTATTGTTTTGCATTATAACTAATATTCAACAGTATTGGAAGAATATAGTGATGCAAATTGAATCACCAGTTCAAATGAAGTAAAATCCACAAGTGGATATGTATTTACTTTTGGTGGAGGAGCAGTCTCTTGAAAATCTTTCAAACAGAGTTGTATCACTCGCTCTACTATGAAATCTGAGTTTATCACTCTAGATAAGGCCGGTGAAGAATTTGAATGACTCTAAAATTTCTTGAAAGATTTTTGGCCCAAACCTTTTAGCTCCAGTATGCATACAGTGTGAGAGTTAAAGTTGCAATAGGTAGGGCATGGAGCATGATGTATAACGGAAAGTCTCGTCATATATGACGTAGACATAATATCGTTAGAGAACTACTCTCTAGTGGAATTTTCATAATTGACTATGTAAAGTCAAAGTATAATGTGACGGATTCACTTATAAAAGGCCTAACTAGAGAGGAAGTTGATAGATTATCCAAGAGAATGAGACTATGGCTGAGAACAAGTCATTGTGGCGGTAACTCTACCTAGAAGACTAGAGATCCCAAGATCTAGGTTCAAGGAGATCAAACAAAGTCATTGATGATGGTTCAACATTGTCAAAATATTTTTTATGGTCCATTCTCATGGTAAGATAATGTTCAGTAACAAGGATAAAGGCATTAGGACTTTTTAATGATTTCTAAGTTTAATACAGGGTATATCAAATGGTGTATCTACGGGATAACACATTTAGAAATCAACTATGTAAGTGTGAAGTGTAAGCCGCTTCAAGGAGAATCCGGTAAGGCTAATTCTCTACGCACTTATAAACCAAGACGTGTTCATGACTGACATGAACAAAACAATGAGAACCAAAAGTAGTTCAAGGGTTGATTGTGTGACTTTTGTTGTCTAGGTATACACAAAAGCTCGACGGTTCAAAGATATCAAATCTACCGATTGACCGAGTATATCCGATATATGTTCACTATGGAAAGTTCAAAGGAAAACTCACTTATCCAGATGCAATCAATCATTACTTACGAATCACACAGTTTTTCATGCATATGTTTTAACAATAGTCATTCCCTATTCATGTGGGGGATTGTTGAGTTTTAAAGGTGTGAACATGAAATGAAGGGTTGTGACTCTCCTGAAGAGTTGTGACTATGCCGAAGGGTTGTGACCTTTATGAAAGGTTGTGTTCTTTCTAAAGGGTTGTGACCGTTTGAAAGGTTATGCCTTTTCCAAAGTGTTGTGACCTTTCTGAAATGTTGTCTTCTTTCTGAAAGGTTGTCTTCTTTCCAAAGGGTTGTGACCTTTACCCTTTGTTGGCTATAAATAGAGAGGTTTTCTCTCATTTTTCTGCATCGAATTCTTCCCTTCTTTTGCATACATTTCTTACAAAACAAAATCGATCGATCGTGTCTGTGTGTGTGATTCATTGCTGTCATTTTGAGTTCGTTGAAATTATCGAAGTTTGAGGTACCGCTACTTCTTTAATGGTTAATCCGTTTTATCTTGGAAGGAATTAATCTGCAACCTCAGGTACTTGAGGGGATTAAATTTCTTAAGGACACACAGTGAGTTCTGTGGACTCGGATAGTTCTTTGTGTTTTTCTTTTCATCTTTTATTATTTCTGGTTTGCTAATCTGAATACAGGATATAACATTTTCATCTTGTCTTCTTCTTCAAATATGTCCAACAAAACTTGATAGTTCATCATTTCTTCTTGGATGTATTGGATCTTGTTGAAGCTATTGACATTGTCATATGGTTCTGCTTTGCCAGTCGCATCGGTAGGTGCCTTGGAACAAACTCTCCTATCACTTTACCATCCCAACTGTGCTGCCTTCGATGTCATTTTCCTAAGTTAATTAAGTCATACTGTCATACATAACTCCAATTGAAAGATGCTTATTTCCTAGAAACTAGATGCTCATTGTTTACACCAAAGCTATATATACCTCTCTTTAGTTAATGTCAAAAATTGAACAGCTAGCAAGTTATTTTTTTAATATAACATCATCTCTAAAAAAACTGTGATAGAGAGCCAGGTCGACGATGGCCTTATGTAGTTATACATGTAAAGTAAATTGCTCTTTTCAAAGGCCTTCAATTCCATCCAAGGTTGAGGACTTGAAAGCCTCAATTTCCTCTGCTTTGAAGGTAAACTTTGCTGCTAATAATTCTTAATTTGCTAGTAGTCGTAGGTTCTTGTTTCTTCGATTTCTGTTATTATCTATTGTCTCTTGTAATTCGTTTATTGTAGTTACTATTCTTTTTTAGTATGCTTTGTCATGCCTTGGTGTAGTATGTTGTCTTAGTTTCTTATTTTATTGAGTCGAGGCTGTACACACTACCCTCCCACAGACCCCCGCTTGTGGGACTACGCTGAGTATGTATGTTATTGATGTTACAATCCATCACTAATTAGGATTGATGACGTAATTAGTCTGTTTCTAATTCCTGTTTTCTGGTTCGTTTTGAAATGATGAATAGCCATTTTCGAAGGATTTGGTGCATTTTTCAATTGTAGCTGACATTCCAAAAGCTGTGAAAGAAACTTCTTTCAAATTATTAGATGCCTTTGTGGACTTTGTATTTGAATTTGTTGATCAGCCCTTACTTCCATCTCAGGTACATGATTTCCATTAATTAATTACTACAAGATTCAATAATTAATGTAAATTAGCTACTACTAATTAATTTTGACAGAGTAATTTTGCACCAGTGGAAGAAATTGGAGAAGCTGTTGTAGTAACTACTGTGGAAGGGAAAATTCCAGATGATTTTCCGGAGGGTGTTTACATAAGAAATGGTCAGCAAATTGTCTTCTCTTCAATTAATACAATACTGGAAAAAAAAAACGTTACATGTTTAATTAATTAAAGAGTTTAATTTCTATATGCTTGTTTTTTCATGTTATCTAAAAATCTACAATCTGGAATCAGCTAGTCAGTCACTTTCTGTCTTAAAATGACAGCTTGGCAAGAAAACATATTATACTTGGTTTAGTGGTTTCATTAAGAGTTAATACCTACTCCGAAAATGTCCACGTTTTGTTAGTTTAATACTTAAATTATAGGGTGTTATTGTTAGTCCTGGAATTATTACATTATATTTGGTTCATTTGAAGCCAACTCGAAGGAACAAGAGCCTGTTTGGATTAGCTGAATTTAAGTAGCTTTTAAGCATCAAGTACTGAAAAGTACTTTTTTAAGTGTGGGAGCTGATTTTATGGATAAGCATAAGTACAAATGTACAAATCATCTAAGTTAATTGTCGTCTAACTTGTAAACTTAATAAACTCCATTAATTTACAGGCTCAAATCCTCTGTTTGGAGGTCTCAAATCGACCAAGTCCATATTTGGGAAATCAAGCCATGTATGGATTGAAGGCGAAGGAATGCTTCATGCTTTGTACTTCACTAGAGAAAAAGGAAGAGGGACTTGGAATATCATCTACAATAACAAACACGTCCAAACGGACACTTTCAAGATGGAAATACATAGAAAGAAACCTGGTTTTCTTCCCGCTATTGAAGGGGATTCTCCAGCCATTTTAATGGCTTACGTTTTGAATGTGGTATGAAACTTACTTACATTTGAATAACTAGAAATTAAGTTGATATATACAAGGTAAGAATCTTAGTAACGTTGTTGTTTCTTTGCAGTTGAGATTTGGCGTGGAAAACAAACATCTAAGCAATACAAATATTTTTGAGCACTCAAAGAAATACTACTCTATTGCTGAAAATCATTTGCCTCAAGAGATAGACATATATACCATTGCAACATTAGGTAATTGGAATGTCAATGGAGCTTGGGATCGACCATTCACAAGTCATCCAAAGGTAATTATGTTCTAAAAAAGTCTAATAGTGTGTATAACAGTATCGTTCATCATCGTATTTTATCCACAGAAAGCCCCTGGAACTAGTGAACTTGTTATAATGGGAATATATCCAAGAAAGCCATACTTTGAGCTAGGAGTCATTTCAGGTATTGTCACTTTCTAGTATCTCCTTCTTCTCATAATGATCTTAATTCAAGCTGAGCATTAAAAAGGAGAATTTAAATTGGTGCATAATATATATATATTTAGCTCGCTAATAAATTGTTAATCGGCTAATTCCTACTTCCAGCTGATGGCAAGAAAATGGTTCACAAGGTGGATCTCAAGTTCAATAGGTGCAGCCTATGCCACGACATGGGAGTTACAGAAAGGTAATTAATCGACTTTAGGAATGTTTCAATCGATTATGATCAATATGTTTAAGCTCATGTTTAGCTAATTCTATAATATCTGACTATCCATATATAGGTACAACGTGATCATGGATTTTCCTCTAACTATTGACATAAATCGACTCATTAGGGGAGACTCGTGAGTACTTTATTTTATCTTTTCCATTAATGATGTTGCAATCAAATGAAATCGTTTTGATTATATATAATTTGCTCTGTCTTTTGGTTTATAGATTGATAAAGTATGATAAAGATGGATATGCGCGAATTGGAGTAATGCCACGATATGGTGATGCTAATTCCGTTAGATGGTTTGATGTTCAACCTAGTTGTGTGTTTCACCTAATAAATTGTTTTGAAGACAACGATGAGGTAGTTTCAGTTCAGTTTTTAACTAAATTTACTTCACATATTGTATAAGTTGAGTGATTGACCAATATAAAATGTATGTGATTCCGGGTTATTTTTGGCAAAAGGTGGTTGTACGGGGATGCAGAGCTCGTGAATCAGTATTACCAAGACCTGGTTCCAAAGATAAAAAATCCAAGAAATTTTTCAAAGGGTCTGAAGAAATAAGTTCCACAAAAAACAATAATGAATCTTTAGAAGAATTGTTCCTTTTTCGTGTTTGTGAATGGAGACTAAACATGAGAACAGGGAAAGTAAAGGAGAAAAATGTCGTAACTAAGTTTTTTATGGAGTTCCCTATGATCAATGAAAAGTTCATTGGTCTAAGAAACAAATTTTGTTATCTACAAGTGGTAGATAGAGAAGTTAGCTCCATTTCAGGTTACTATCATTTGATCTTTACACCATTATGAATTTTCGTTTTCGTTAAAAAAAAATTGGTTGCTAATGCCTCTTTAATTTGATATTTTGAATTTATGATCAGATGGATTAGTTAAATATGGAGGACTTGTCAAACTTCAATTTGAAGAAGATATGGAATTGATTAAAGTTGAGTATCATATGTTGCCAGAGGGCAATTTTTGTAGTGGAACAACCTTTGTTCCAAAACCTCAAGGTGTTGATGAGGATGATGGTTGGCTTGTGACATTCATACACAATGAAAATACGAATGTATCTCACGTGAGTTGTCATAGTTATAGTTGAATATAATTTTTCCAAAAACTGATGTAAGTACTACTTTACAAAGTGAAAGTCAATTCTAATGTGAACAATTATTATTTCTTGCAGGTATATATAGTTGATGCAAAAAACTTTGCAACAAACCCTATTGCCACAATCACATTACCAAGTAGAGTGCCTTATGGATTTCATGGAGCTTTCATGCCTTTATAACCTAGTGCCAAAATAAATGGAGTATCTTTTATGTTATAGTTTGGATTCAAGAGTCCGAACTTTTAATTTTGACTTCAAATTCAAATACAAAATTAGACTTAGTTGCCTTTTTTTTATGTTGAAATAAAGTAGGCGTTTGGACATATTTCAAATATTTTTCACTTTATTTGGAATATATAGTTGTGTTTGGTTATACTTTTTGCAAATAATATTCATGTTTTTTTTGGCTTTGGAATTGGAAGGATTT
Source organism: Solanum paucissectum (assembly GCA_029582445.1). NCBI lineage: Eukaryota > Viridiplantae > Streptophyta > Magnoliopsida > Solanales > Solanaceae > Solanum > Solanum paucissectum. The sequence continues at coordinate 7,466 of JAJONZ010002373.1, forward strand.
TATTTATTAAATAGTAGGTTCATCCATACAAAAAGGAACTGATCTAAACGATATAGTTTCATTCGCATCTCTTTCAAGAGCTTTTAGTGTAAAGGAAGGAGATGGATTAACAAACAAACAACTTGTTCATAGACATTTTTGGATCCATAGTCTTCCTTCCATATTCCGCTAATATATCTGCTACTGAGTTAGCCTCCCTCATTATATGCTTCATTGTGATCCTCCCATCAGTAGGAGCATTGACCTGCAATCTGAATAAATGTGTGAGTGTATTGGTTTAGCACTTTCTAAGGTGTTAAGTAATACCTGAGAGTTTATTGTTTCTATTCTTCCAGATATTCCAAAGAATTATCGGGTATTGCTTTGATGAGCATAATTTTTGAATTTCTTTGTGAAAGTTTGGTCCAGTAATGACAATGCCATACTTGACAATCCATAAAAATATGAGTTACATTTTCTTCTTTATTTGTATAAGAGTAGCAAGTTTTATATCTTATTATGTTTCTAATTGTACAAGGCTAAAGCTGTAGAGAGCTTTTCTAAAGTTAACAACTAAAGAAAAAAAATTATTTTGTTTATAGCTAAGGTTTTTCATACCCGTTGGGGTTTTTATTGATACTGGGATTACAACTTCAAAAGTGAAAAATGAACTGGAGAGTAATTTCTTAGTTGTTTTTCAAATTTAAAATGGAGAAGAGCCTAAAATGCTCCTCAACAATTTGAATTGATACAAAACTGTTGTTTTTCATGTTAAATGAAATAACTAGTTTTTTTCAAAAAATTGATTCAACTTAAGAGAAGAATCAATTATGTAAAGAGTCACCATTAATTTTTTTTATAAGAAATTAAGAAAACTTAACTTTAAGACTTTAAACAGAATTAAGTCTAAAAAAAAAGAAAAAAGGGGTATGGGGTTCTCATTTACACTTCAAGAAGATTTTTAAGGCATTTGAAATGTCTGCTAATACGCGGTTATCCTACGACTTGACCAAAATATTTTGACTAATTTCGAAAAAAATAATTAAGTAAAGAAGACTATTTTAAAAATAAACTTAAGTAATTGTAATAATTTAGAGAAAAGAGGTTTTCATGAAAAAATTAAATAAATAATTAAATAGACACTTAAAAGATGTCCCGCCTCTGAGCCTACACTCTCGAGAATCATTTATGATCCCCAAGTGAACCCTTGGCTTGACTGACTTAAGTCTTAACGGAAGACACACTCAAGCAATAATAGGCTTAAAACAGAATTTGATCTCAAATCATTAAAATAACCGATAATCATATAAGAAAATAAATCAAAATCGCTAAACTAATAATTCATAAAAAAAATTTGCAATTCGAATTATTGATGCCATAAGCCCATAATATAAAGTAGTAATAAGCAAATTGGATGAGGTGTATGAGGAGCAATATAATTTCCCTCTTTCGTTCAACATAAAACCCTCGCATCAAAACCCTGATAAACCTCTCGATCTGCAGCTAAGATTCAAGAAACACCAACGATGGAAACTCACTCTGACGGCACAGATGAAATCGCCGCCGTGGAGGAGCTCCGGCAACTGCACGAAACCCGTATACAAACCCTACACAACGCTCAATTGGAACTCATCGCCTCACTACAAAACATTGTTCCTGATATAGTCTCTTCACTCGACCTCTCTCTTAGGACCATTTCATCCTTCAATGGAAAACCCTTCACCCCTTTACCCAGCCCACTCCCTAACGCCCCCAACCATAACCCTAATTTACTCGTCCCAAAGATCAATTCCAGTTCTGGTAAACGTGTTTCAGAACTTTCTAGAAGTGGTAGTGAGAAGGAGAAAATGGTAATTGATGAATGTGGGGGACCTTTGTCGGTTGTAAGGGCGATGGTTGCAGTTTGTTTGTTAGAGAGAGTGCCGTTTACTGCTATTGATTCGTCTACTTTGTTAAGGAAGTTAGAGAATGATCAGTCGCATACGGCTGCTGAAAAGGCAGCGATTAGGGAGCTCGGAGGGGAGTCGGGGGCGATAGTGGCAGTGGAAATGGCATTGAAATCGATGGCGGAGGATAATGGTTGTGTAGAATTGGAGAATTTTGTGGTTAGCGGGAAATCTAGGATTATGGTGTTGAATATTGATAGAACTAGGCTATTGAAAGAATTGCCGGAAAGTAAGCAGAATGAGGGAAGTGTTGGTGGAGGAAACCGGAATAATCAGGAAATAGTGAAAAGAGGGATTGATAATGGAGGAGCATTTGGAATGGGAAGGGCAATGAGTGAAATGTGGGAGCATCCACATATGCAGGGGATGACAGCTATGTTTCCCGGGAATATGGGCGGTCCAAGAGGAGGGCATAGAGGAATGGTGGGTATGATGGGCATGCCGAGAGGTGTTGGCGTTCCACCTCCTATGCATAGACCACCAATGGGGCCAAATGGGCCCATAGGAGGAGGGAATTCTATTGCTTTAAAACCTAGGTCAGAAGAAGATGAGCTGAAGGATTTAGAGAAAATGTTGAATAAGAAAAGTTTTAAGGAAATGCAGAAATCGAAAACCGGAGAGGAGTTATTGGACCTTATTCATCGTCCCACTGCGAAGGAATCTGCCGTCGCTGCAAAGGTATTGGACAATCCCACCTTTCTTGAATTCACCCATCACAATTTTCTGTTCCCCATTCAAAAACTTTCTGTTTGATAATTTCTATAGATATAAATTTCTCGCAGATATAATGAACTGATTACTTTTCGTATTTTTTGGTACAATGCAACAACATAACCATAGGGTTTTGGGGAGGGTAGGATGTAGTCAGACCTTACACCTACCTTTGTGGAGGTAAAGACACATCTTTGGTACAATGCAATTACGGAAATAAGTGAAATTTGCTAAGTCACAACTATTTCATATTTCTACTTCCATTGCGGTGTGCCAAATTCATTTCTTCTTTGCTCTAACTTCGTCTTTTTTGCATTTTTAGTTGTATGGGTCCTCTATCTTTGTTGTTTGAATTTTGTTTGTTATTCTGCTTCACATGTTTTCTTGTCTCTTGTTTCTTTGCTAAAGCTTTTGTAGTGTATTTTTTCATATTTATTGATACCTTTTTATTTAAATTGTATTTTAGTTCAAAAGCAAAGGTGGTTCCCAGGTGAAGGAATATTGTTCAGCTTTAACAAAGGAAGATTGTCGACGCCAAGCTGGTTCCTACATTGCTTGTGATAAGGTTAGACCAAGTCATTTCTGGTATCATTGTGTTAAGTATCTTATGACACTCGAAGCTTTTAAGTTGTTACCATTTGTTTTGAACATAGATAATACTCCTAACCAATAATGAAGATTGTAGATGGTGTTAATCACAATGTTATTGAAAGTTATTGCTTTGTTGATTAAAATGATGCAAAGCGAGGGGTCGTTGCTTCATGGGCCAATGTATGTGTTTCTGTTATGTGTGTGCTTCAAGCAGTCTGCATAAAGTGACCCAACAAGAAATAGTGTATTCATTGATTCTCAACTTTGAGGAGTTGGATTAAATCAACATTGTTGCATATCGGATGTCAAAATCAGTTATTTTATTGAATTTTGATTATCATTATACTAAATTCATATATGTATGATTTTAGTTTTCTGTGAACTGTGCACTTCACTTTAAAAACGTGCACTTAATTTCTTGCTTTTCACTTCAAACCCCATGGATCTTGACATATTTTTGTGTTTTTTTTTCACTTTTAAAGCACTAGTTAATCATTACCTTTATTTCGGAGGGATATGGTAACTTTATTATGATGCATTTTTAGGTTCATTTTCGGCGAATAATTGCTGTGCATACTGATGTCAACTTGGGTGATTGCTCTTTTCTTGATACCTGCCGTCACATGAAGGTGATTTCCCTATCTAACTTGTTTACACAAAGATTTGGTTATATCTTCTGGAAATATATATTACTTACACTCATTTAATTCGCAGACATGCAAGTATGTACATTATGAGCTTGACTCGACGCCAGATGTATCACCCCTGATGATGGGAGCATCTACCTTGGCCCCTCCCAAGCCTTTGAAACCTCAGCGTGCTCATTACTGTTCAGAAGTAGAGCTTGGTGAACCACAATGGATTAATTGTGACATACGGTCATTTAGAATGGATATTTTAGGGCAGTTTGGAGTTATAATGGCTGATCCACCATGGGATATTCATATGGAATTGCCTTATGGAACAATGGCTGATGATGAAATGCGCACTTTAAATGTCCCTGCACTGCAAACTGATGGTCTTATATTCCTTTGGGTCACCGGACGCGCAATGGAGCTTGGACGGGAATGGTTAGAGCTCTTCTCTCACTGTTTGTTTTTTAAAATAGAGAGTTCTTCTCTCACTGTCAGTTTATAAAACATCTTATTTGCTAGATTATAACAAAGAGTAGACTCATACAACCTGATCTAGATCTATAAATTTTGAAGTATGTCCCTGCAGAATATAAAAGACTCTTTGATAGTTTGTGCTTCTTAAGTTAGTTCATTCTTGTAAAGTGCCATTATTATCAGTGAGTGGCTTGACTATCATTTTTGTGGAATATCATTACTTTTGATAGCATAATTTGTGCCCTTTGGTAGTTGAAATAATGTAACTAATGGGGATCCTATAGAAATGGAGCACATTCTAAAAGCCATTTCTTATATTTCTTCCAATTGTTTGTGTTGCAAATAAGATAAATAAATTGAAGGTTTCTCTACATTGCCTTGTGATGCTTCCTCTAGTACTTGTTATATGTTTTTTCTTCTGTATCTTTTTTTAAAGTATGTTCTTTGGTATGTGTTACCTAAGTTGGGGGTCTTTCAAAAACAACCTCTCTACCTATGTGGGGTAGTAGGGTTAATGTGTGCATACACTCTATCCTCTCCAGACCTTACCTTGTGAGACTACACTGGGTATGTTGTTATTGGTTGTTGAAGTGTTTCTCTACATTAACTTGGAGCCTTTTTCTTTTTAGAATTGTGGTTCTTGTGCTAGTTTGCACGCACCTAGACTATTCCACCAGATGCCTGCTATATCGCTTTAGCACATGTGCTGACTAACTTTGCTCACCAAAGTTTAGGCAAATAAGAAGAAATAAGTCCCTAAGGTTCTTAACCAACTTAAACTTTTAGATGAGATGTTCATGCATTTCAATTAGTTAACATGATATCACAACCCATCTTTGGCAAACCTATTCTCACACATAATTCAACATTAGTCTACAGTGAATGCCAAAATCAATTTACACGTACAAGAGGGTGGATAGTATCTCATATCTAGTATAAAAAAATACAAAAGGGGGTCTATAAATATGTAGGGACACTCTCAACAACAACATTCCCAGTTTTTTTTTCCATAAGTGGGATTTGGGGAGGGTGGGTGTACGAATACCTTACCCCTACCTTTGTGGGATAGACCCTCGGCTCAAGATATTTGTTTTCAGGAAAAATGGTTTATAAAAATATGCAATAGTAAAAGCTATGACAAATGACTTGAAGTAAGAAAAGTACTAACGATACAAATAATTAAGGATGACTCTAGTAAAAGAAACAACAGTAGTAATAGTGTGGAAGCGTAAGACAATGCTAGCATAAAGTAGTAATATTGGTAAGGAAATTGATAAATGCTCCAACCTAGAACCCTGCTCTACCACTGTGAAGAGTGAAGATGCTTTACTATCTACTAATCATCTATTCCAATCCTCGACCTCCATTCTCTACTATGTAGGGTCATGTCCTCGGTGAGTTGAAGATGTGTCATCTCTTGTCAATCACTCTCTCTCCAATTTTTCCTCGGTCTTCCTTGATCTCTCCTCAAAACCTGTCATTGCCAACCTCTAACATCTCTCGATAACATCTATGCTCCTCCCTCTTTACATGCTGAAGTCCGAATCATATTAGCCTCGCTTCTCGCATTTTGTCCGCCACGATGGTTACTCCCACCCTGCCCCATATATCTTCATTTATAATCTTGTCTCTTCTAGTATGCTCGCACATCCATCTAAGCATTCTCATTTTTGCTACCTTTATATTTTGGATGTGCTAGTTCTTAACTAGTCAACCCTCTAGCCCATACAACAAAGCCAGCCTAACAACCACTCGAGACTTTGTTGTATGCCTTTTCTAGGTTGATGAACACTATATGTAGGTCTCTTTTTCTGTCCCTATATTGCTTGAACGATCTCCTCAAACGGTGAATCACTTATGTTGTCGATCGCCCCGACATGAATCCGAATTGGTTCTCGGAAATACACATTCCTTCTCATCCTCGTCTTGATCACTCTCTCCCAAACTTCCTTACCTGTATAGTTGCAATTTCAGGTTTCTCCCTTGTTCTTGTACAAGGGGATCATTATGCTACACCTCCATTCTTCGGGCTTTGTAGTCATCGTGAAAAAAACATTAAAAAAACCCAGTTAGCCACTCCAAACCCGCTTTGTCTAAGCTCTTCCAGAATTCTACAGGAATCTCATTTGGCTTGGTTGCTGTTCCCCCTCCCATATTGTTAATCGTCCCTTTAGCCTCCTCAAACTTAGTACACATGCAATACCCCAATGTGACAATTGGAATCTCCTCCTAGCAATAACTGCTCAGTGTGAGGAATACCTCGTACTACGTATCCTCCCAAAAGAGTTTTTGATTATGTTAATAGTCAGCTTAATTATGTGAGGAAGTGTGTTGCAAACCTAAATAATACAAGTGTCTCCTCTCTTCTTAAGCTTTTAAAAATATATGGTCATGCACTTCAATAATTTAACAGTTTGGAACAAGTTAGAGATTACTTGATTTATCCAAAAAGAAAATAATAATATATCAAGCCAAACATTCAACAAGAAATAATCCCTACTTTACTTATCTCTGCATTTACTAATTGCTGCATAACCCATCTCTAAACGAAACAACCCCTTAAATGTATACTTCACTTTGGTCTTGCTCAATCTTGGTTCTTTCATTTGCGCACAGATGATATTAATTGATATAATATGTGCTGTTGGAACATTAAGCTTCTAGAATTTGAAAATATCTTGCTCTTTGGCTCTGTCTAACTGTTTGTTCCTTACTTTGGTGCATTATGGCAATCTTGTGATTTTTACCATCTTTTCCAGAGTTGTTTCAGTCAGGTGATGGGCTTAGTGTTTGCTATATATCTATAATGATACTTTTACCTCATCCAGAAAATATATTACACAAAGAGAGCCTGAACTATGACTTGTTATCCACAGAATAGGCAGGTCTGAATTTTTTTATATATTATTGAACCAAACATTATAGAAGCCTGTAGGAAGAAAAAAACATTAGAAGCTTGTGTCGTTAACCTTGGGGCACTCTTGACTTGTTCTAATTGGTGGCGAAGTTACACATCTGACTTGTTCTAGTTGGTGTTGTGTTTTCAAAATTATATAATTCATGTTCAGTAATAGAAGAGGTTATGAGTGCTAAGTTCCGTGATATTGATATGGTTCTTGCAGTCTAGAGCTTTGGGGTTACAAGCGTGTTGAGGAGATTATTTGGGTCAAGACCAATCAACTTCAGCGAATCATCAGAACTGGACGGACAGGCCATTGGCTCAATCACAGCAAGGAACATTGCCTTGTTGGAATAAAGGGAAATCCAGAGGTGAACAGGAATATTGATACTGATGTCATAGTAGCAGAGGTTCGGGAAACAAGTCGTAAGCCAGATGAGGTGAGAAAAACTTGATTATTTTTTTCTTTTGGGAAAAGAATGAAAAGAAAAAAGATCTAGAAACTGAAAGCTTCTAAGCAATACACATTTATTGGTGCTCATGCAATAACCTAATTTTTTTTAAATGTCTGTAATATCATTTTAGTGTTAGGTTAAGTTTAATAGTTGTGATTCTATGTTAGTACTTTAGCATCTATTCTTATTTTTGGTTGATACTTTGACCTGTGCTGTTGGGTTATATACATGAACTATGCTTTTGTTTTGACATATTAGATGTACCCCTTGCTCGAAAGAATTAGTCCAAGGACAAGAAAGCTGGAGTTATTTGCGCGGATGCACAATGTTCATGGCGGGTATGCATTCTTGATCTATTTTCTTTCTGATGAAATGAAATATCATTAAAGGCATCAAGAAGATGCGTTAATTACAGAAGGAGTGAAAATGTCAGCTCTGAAAAATAGACTGCATTCTTGATCTACTTGTAGATCTTCAAGCATGAGTCTATTAGACATGATTTTTAAGAATGTTGCACCTCTGCGATCACATATAGAGGGAATTGTTATGGGCTTTGAACTTCTAATAATTTATGTTCTTGATTTAACAACTTGTTCCTTATCATATCTTTAGAACATACGATTATGATCCTACTCTTAAGTGATTCAAAAATTAAAAAATTACTAGTACAATTTCAAGATACTCTGTTATTTTTTCAATTTCAATAATTAAAGCTTGACAATATGTCCATATTTAGTGGAATACTAATTAATCCTCCTCTCCCCGATTTTTTTATTTTTTTTCGTTGTTCAAAAAACAGAAAAATCCTCGAGATCTTTTTATTAGTGAAGAGTAAGACATAATTAGACACCACTCCTGGAGAAATAATTTATTTAATGTCTTCATATTCTTGAGTTCCCTTTAATTAAGATAAATTGTCAGTGTAACGATCCATATATGTATCAGGTGGATGTCACTTGGAAACCAACTACAAGGGGTACGATTAGTTGATGACGGGCTTAGGGCGCGGTTCAAGGCTGCATATCCAGATGTGGAGGTGCAACCTTCATCACCTCCAAGGCCATCTGCAATGGAAGTAGATTCAAGTTCTAATCAAATAAGGAATACATTTGCTGGAGGGGAATTAAAGGCTGCAGGGACCCAGATCACTGAGGCTACACCCCCAGATGCAGCAGCCTACGCAACTGAAGGAAAACCAGTAAACCGTGATGTGGAGATGACTAGCTAAGAACTTTGTCACAGAACTAGTTATTTATCCATGTGCTGTTTCTACCTGTCTACACAAGATATTTCAGGTGGATGTGGAGTACTACTTCCATTAAGATTCTCAGGCGGTGGGACGAGTCACAATGTTCCTGCAGTTAACCATCATAAAGGAACCTTAAAGTAGAGTCCCCTCAGTACAGTAGTTGATAAAACGTACTACTACCTTCCTCTGTTGTTTCCTCGAAGAACAGGTAGTGTTTTACATGTAACTTGTAAGCACACATATATCTCTTAGTGAATGGATGATCCAAGTTTTTGATTGCAATGTAATCTACCATCATAGCTCAAGAATGATCTCAACATACTATACTTGAGTCAGTTAAATTTTATTTCATAACATGCATTTAGTGTTAATATCCTTGTTCTTATCAGAACACAAACTGTTAATGCCCAATTTAATGAAGATATTGGGAATGCTACCCTAAATGGGTTTTGCAATGTGTGATTCGGTTTTAATCGGAGCTCTGTTGGGAAATCAATTTTACTTTTTAATGAAGATATTTAAATCAACTACCCTTTTTCACGAGGAATAGCATAGGTGTTGTCGGTGAAATGCTGGCTCCAGCTAGCATGCATATGTTACATAATATAATATTAATAGTGGGCTCAAATGTCTACTTGAGTTACTATTAAACCAATGCTATCCTCTTTTTCTTTTCTTTTATTTACTCCCAAAATATTCAAAAGAGGAAAGTCTTGAAATCCTCAAATTGCCAGTGCTATCTATGATTATTATTGGATAGTCTCGTGGGCCTTTTTCCCTTTGGTGCTATTTAAATGGATTGTCATGTTTTGTTTTTCGATATTAAATTTGATTAATTTTTATAATTAAATTAATTGAGTGCTTTACTTTATTCTATTCTAGTTTCTTTTTTGGGTGACTCAGTAGAATAAAGGAAAAAAGAAATAAAAGATAAAGTGAGAATTAAATGTTACCTTAATTATGAGCTGTTGCTCAATCTTCAAAGCTGTACTTTGATTTGGTGGAATGTTGATTGAACAATAACTCTTTCACCAGGGTGTTTATCTGAACCTCTTCAGTAAAATATTTTTCAGGTAACTTTTTTTAACTTTTTATGTATACATATAGATTTTGAATTCACTCAACACATGATTAGATAGATTTTGTATTCACTCAACACATGATTAGATAGTCACCTTGGAGGTTCAAAATTTGTTTCGAGGTTTGAAGTTCAAATCCTAACATTACATTAATGAAAATACTAAATCCGCGACCGGATGACACACGATGTGACTACTAATGTATTATACAAGAAACTCAATACTTTTGCTCAAAAGGCAAATTGGTAAGCTCCATCAAGAAACTCATAATCATCATGAATGAACTCTTTCACAAATTTAACAACATGAAAAGTATAAATAAAAAATGCCTCAATACACAAAAAGATATGAGTGAGATCTCCAAAATCCAAAATGCCCTGTCCTGTTTTCTAAAGAATAGCGCTTCCTATAAACAGAGAAAGAAAGAGCAATCCAACAGCAGCAAAAACAGACATTTCCACTTTCCCAGAAGATGAAGCAGAGGTTGAATTAGAAGATTGGACAGGAATTGAACCAAAAACATTAGTGTAAGAAGGTGATGGAGCTAAAGCAGGTGAATCTGCTTCATCATAACTTGTTCCATTTCCTCCTCCAATTGAAATATGAAGTTTCTGCAACTTTTCACAATGCCCTTCTGCTCCACTTGTGAAGTAAAACTCCCCAGGTCTTGTAATGTTAAACAGAGAATTCCCATTGTTCATGTACAAGATTGGATTTTTAAGGTTGCAACTGTTGTAATTCTGTTTTGTCACCTGTATTACTGAATCTTCACTTGGTGGGTACAAAAACACTGCAAAAAAAAAAAAATTAATTCAAGAAACTAGATTGATGGGGTTAAATATTTGTTCAAAGGGTATAAAAAAATAGTAAAATCTTGAAGATCTGAGCAACAAATGGAGATTTACAGAGTGAATCTCCAAGCTTGAAGAGGTGATTCTTGGACCATTGGAGATAGACATCTTTATTTGCAGAAGAGGGTATATTCCAAGCATTTAAATCTCCAACTTTGTATTGATAACACAACACTAATTGGATTTGTATTAACAGAAAGAACTGAAAAAGAATGATCAAAGATTGGTATTTTCTAGAAATTCTAAGAGTAGCCATGGCTTGCCCTCTCTTCGCTTTTTTTTTCTTTTTGTCAAAATTGAGTCACTAATTAGAAGAGAGAAATGGTAGCTATAATACTGATTGGTTTCACACAGTAGAACACAAAGAGTATATTTACTAGAATGCCCTTTATCCTTTCCATAATATAATACTCCTACTTGGTAGGCGTTTGAACATTGGATTTGAGAGTCTACTTCGATAGAGGCACTGTAACGGTAAATGGAATAACAATTATTGGGTCGATTGCTCTTATCCTTCCTTTGCTGACACAAAAGAGAGAAAGCACTCCAAAGCTAAGGATGAGTGTCGAAGAGAAGATGCAGAAGCTAGTGTATCAGTATCAAAAGGAAAAAAAATATTATTGCAATTAAGAATGTGAACAAATGCTTTCTCATTAGACTATTTTAATCGATGTTTATGTCGATCCTACGCTACAATTTTTCTTCTCTTATGAAATTTCTAGTTAGATGAACACTGCTCTGCTGCATGATGAAGTGATCTTTCCCTCTTATGAAAGTTGGTATCTCACTTTCGAAAGAGCGTCTCGACGTAGTGGTGTATACCTAGTTCCATAGTTTGGCTAGTCACTGACTAGAGGGCGACCGACCTACCCAGACCGGAGGCGGCCGAGAATGTTATGTAAAAGGGATCAAGGAGGATAGGAGTCTGATATAAATCAACACTTATTTATGTAATTTGTTGAAAATTTCGACTTCAAATTATGATTCAACTCCCAAATTCTTCCAAAAGTAGGATTTCAAATTGCATATTGTGATTTCAATTTTTTTTTTAAATATAAAATTTGACTTGGATGTTTATACTTTAAAAACAATATTCATAACTTTGAATTTTACAAAAAAATTCATGCTTGACGTGAATAAATCGTTTGTACCACGTAAGAGAATTTTATTATATGATAGCTAGTTATTACTATTATTGATTTATTGGACAGATAAATCTATATAAAATTTTAGTTAATCTATTAAAAAAAATTATAATAACATGTAATTGCATATTAAGGTGGTCACCGTCAAAAGGGCAAAAGAGGATCTGAAGGAAAAGAACAAAGTTTGAGGTTGTGTAGGGTCAATTGTTATATAAACAACAATGTCACATGGACAGTTGGACAAAGAAGCACTGGATGCAGCTTAACATGGGATTAGAAAGGACTAGACCACCAAATGGTTTTTCAGTATGCATGTATAATTTTAGTTTAGTATATACAACATGTCACCATGTGCCCTTGCAATTATTTATTTCATTTTATTTTCTTAGTTAGAGTCAACTTATCTCAGTCAACACAAGAACCCAAAGAAAAAAGAATAGGATGTTGTGTTGCATTTTTACATAGACCCTTTATTATTGGGGATCCCAAAGAGCCATTGGTGAAAGTCAACATATATTTGATCTCAAAATAAAGCACATTACCATTATTTTTTTGCTGCATCATCGATTGTATTTTGTTAAGTTGCAAAGTTTGGTCTGCCTTTAAGGCCCTACTTTTTGGTTTCATTTTCAGTATCTTAGATTGTTAACTCGTTCAATCGACAAACTCACCTAAACCTTTGCTTAATCTTATTGTTAGTTGCTTCATCACTCCCTTTAATTTCTTTTTTAAGTGTGGAAGCCTGTCTTTTTTCTATTATAGTGAAAGATCTTTCACTCTAGTACCATAGCAGGAACCTTGCTAATCTTCTCGGCCAATTAATCTTAGCCCACAAGATCCTCTTCTCTTCTGCTTATCCATCCACCGTAAATGATTGCTAACGGACTTGGAATAACAAATGAGATCTAAAAAGGTCATCTGATGTCACCGAACCTGAAGACAGAAACTAACCTAGCTATCCAATGAATTAACCTACATGTTGCGAATGCCGAAATTGGTGGGGGGAATCTTCTCCCATATTGCAAACCGTTAAATCTGAATTGAACCATGTCGCTCTTCTTTCTTTCCTCGCAAGCAGAAAGCACACCAGCAACATGCGTCATGTTACTTGTCCCCAACCTTTCCTCAAGATATTGCTTTCTTGCTCCTCTCTTTAGAGTCGATGAAATGAAGAAGAATGAACGGGAGCATCGGAGGAAGGACTGACAAACTTGTTACTTGTGTTTGGTTAACTGACTTGAGGTTCTTTCTCATAAGTGGCATACCTACACCCCGCACGCACACTCACACTCACTATATCTTTATACGTCAAACTTTCTAGCCGACTTTCCACTCCTCTCTGAGACAATTCATTCTTGTGGGAGGGATTACGCTAAATATGTATGTTGTTATTGTACATGAAACGGCTATCTTGCTTAAAATTTTAGCCAGGAATATTACTATACCAAGATATAAAAAAAATGAGTATTATTCATAGTAAATATAATATGACTGCAAAAACGTTGTCCTCAACATATCAGAGATAAACTAATAAATGAATTAAAATAAAATCCAAAAATGGCAAATATGCGTTTACATTATCAAGAAAACATGCAGTGTAGCAGCAACTCTGCATCAGCTTTCATATATTGATAGAAGGATACCCACCCCTATTTTCATGCTGCAATGAAGGTAACTTCTTCATATCCTTCTGATGAGAAATAACCACTAGTGTGTTGTGTTGTAGTTCATAAATAGAACTCTATTTACCTATTGATATTTTGAATAGAAAACTGATAGTTGTGTTCTGCTGCATGGTCTCACTGAATTAACGCATCCCAGCAACTTCATCAACTCAGGCATTTAGAGGTGCAGTTTCCATTTCTCTCTCCTTGTGTGTTGTCCAATCTTGAGCTTCTGCAAATGCATTAACAAAACGAAAATATTATCTCTGTGTCAATTATCAATTTTTCGAGCTTAATGCACCTAAGACAGAGTTGAGCCTTATACCAAGTCTCAGGGCACGGATATAACCTACTAGAACAAGTTACCATCATCTTAGAAGAAGACAGAAGAAAATATTAAAGGGGCAGCATGGTGCATTAAGCTCCTGCTATGCTTGTGGTCCAAAGAAGGGCCGGACCACAAGGCTCTATTGTACGAAGCCTTACCTTGCAGATCTGCAAGAGGCTTTTCCACAGAAGAAAATATTGGGCTCCAAAACTATATTAATATAACAGAGTTAACTATTTGTCACATGATCTCGTATCTCCACTGATGAATCATTCATTGGGCTAATATTTCTCTCAAACTCGGAGTAAGGACTTGAAAAATTAATGGGAAACAATTCTTACTTGACTTTTCAACAACAGCAGATAGGCGTTTCTGCAAGATTGATGCCAGAAAGAGGAATATCGAGCACATGCCGAACATAACAGTAATTGGAAATGAGTCGACCTGAATAAGAGAAAATTTGATTAGTAAACATTAAAAGAGCAATTCCTTGGATCTCACAGTTCATTGGTGAAATTTGATACTCCAATCTTACTTTGGTTGGTGTAACAATTGGGAAAGATAACTCACATTGTACAACACAACGCATACGAAGATATTGAGAGGAATGCGGAAAAAGTTCATGATTGTGCTTCTAGCCCCTTCAGGAATGTACTGGGACCTCATTTTCATTATAGAAGGCCAAAATACTCCGACACAAGCCTCAAATGCACAAAAACCAAGAAGCTGAATGCAGCCAGAGAAAGTAATGCCTCCACCTTTTTCAGTAGAAGGTGTCACCAAGAACTGTTTAAGGTGAAAAATAAGTGGAGTTAGTGAGAAACAATAGAATTACAACACCTGCACAGTTACACATTTGATAAAATCAACCCCTAGGATTCTTCCTTACACTTGTCAAGACAGGGATAAAGAGACAGACAGCAGATACTGCAAAAACAATCTGCATATAGCTTTCGACTTTGAGAGATGAGCGAGCTAGTAATCGAGATGCAAGGGAGCTGCCCAACATGGAAGATAACATGAAAGTCGCAAAGATGAAGCCATGAGGAATCTCCTCTGAATTAGGGCTCAGAGCAGGAGTCCAGAGAAACACAAAAGTATACATTGAACCCTCAAATAGTGACTGTATAGCACCCAACAATGCGATTTTCTCATCTGATTACATATGAGAAGAACTGTTAGAGAAGCCTCACAAATATATTACAAAGCAAAAAAAAATTATTCCATTTGTAATATCTATATTTAGAAAACCTTCGAATAACACAAAAACTTGAATAAGACCGTAGCCTACTGCTTATGGGACAGATAATTTGGAAAAACTGCATTGTATTGAAATTTTGCAGCACTAAGAACATGCACATGAGGAATAATTAAAGCTCTCCGTTTTGTATTGTAATCCATTTTTTCTTTTACTAAAACATTCAATATGATCTACTTCTCTGCATAGATGAATATGTTAGAAGGGAGCAAAGGTAAAGCTTTGATAATTACCCGAAGCAATTGCCACAGCAGCACCCTTGAATTGGGTAATTAAGTCTTTGTTTTCTGAAGCATCACCATAATTCTCAGTCCAAGATGACAGTATAATGGCCATACCAATAGCAAGGAAACATGAAGCAGCATCAAAAGGAGAAACAGGACCCAGATTTAGTGTGTCCACAAGAACATTTCCAAAAAGCCCGGCCAAAATAGCCACAAGACCATTGCCAAGAAATATTGCTTTTGAGAATGTTAATGATAGCCATTGTTGATCAAAGGCCCTCTGCAAGATAGGATTCAAAAATCAAGGAAGAACATAAAGTTAAGGAAGAACACATTGCTGATTTATTTCTCAAGAATGAAAATAGAGCTTTTTTATTAAAAAAAAACTCCTTAACCGCAAAATAGTACTGTAATAATTAATAGAAGAATGTGTCGATATCGTAGGTAAGGATCTTAATAGAACACCAAGGCAATTTGAACCTTTGAAGTCATAATAGAATAATTTAAGCACCTTATTATGCTCTGCAACAAGCCAAGACTCAAAGGATGAGAATAGGAGAGAAGTGGCAATTCCTCCTAATATACGGCCCACCATCAAGATTTTGTACTGAGGAGAATGTTTGGTAATACAGCTCAAAATATAAGTAATGCAGTATGTGACACAAGCCCGCTTTCGACCCCTAAAAAAAGTTTGAGTGTGAATGTAACATATCAAAAATAAAAAGAAGAGCATTCAACATCAAGATATAGCAGGCATACTGTTTGTCTGCCAAGGATCCTACAATTGTCCCGAATAGCATGGAAGATCCAAAGCCAGCAATAAAGAGATGGCCAATATCACCCTTCCCATATCCATATGTTGTGTAAAGGTAGTAGACATAAGGACCCTGCAACCAATCACCAGCTATTGCGAGAAAAGGATATCAGATATTAGTTGAGAACCAATTTGACAGAAGAATAAAAAAAATTCAGAGTGATGGAGGAGGAAAATTTAGTAGTCAAGTCTTATGTACACGGGATAGAAGTTGCAGCCTCTAGATGATCTACGGTGCATTGTAATGTGCACACAGAGGTACTATATAGATAAGCAATTAAGCGAACACATATTCAGAGGTACATCTCTATTTGGTGGAATATTCGCACTTCAATGTATAGTCTTAGACACTGACTAATTATACTACCAAAAACAATTAGCATAGATAACAGTTTCAGTTATCAAAAGGGAAATGAGACAAAAGAGTGTAGAACAAACATAAGATTACAGACGATAAAGCGAGAATTTTATTTTTGATCTATGCAATCTTCAACTTTAGTCATTCTATAACCCAACTATTAATAAAATCTTCTCCAAAAATAAGAAGAAAACCTTTAATTTGCTGGCATTGGCACTTTTAGTATAATCATATTAGTTCCTCTAAATCAATGGCTAGCTTGTTTTTTCCTTTTATTTCTTAATTTCACAATTTATATTATCTTTTTACCATCAAAGTTTCCAGAGAGTAAAGGTGGAAAAGCTTTTCTTTTACATATTAACAGCATCTCACTTTCCTACATTTACAACTAATGCCATCAGATATGTCTACAGGGTAGCTTGAATTAGCCATCAGAAAATCCAAGCAATTACTTTTATGATCTCTGGCTTTAAAGCATTTACCTTATATTCTTTATGTTGTCATCTAATTCAATTCATTTCTTCTTCCCCAACTACTGCTACTCCAATTTCAGATTACTTGTTATCTGAAACCACTAACATCATTTTGAATGTCACATCTAAATTCAGCCCAACAAAAAAATCCGAGTCAAGAATTCAAGTAAACAAACTACATTATCACATTGGATTGTTGGATCAGAACAAAAGATGCAATCTTTAATGAAAATTATCAAATCAAGCACGGAATTTTTACAAGTGGGTAATGCATTATGCATTATATTGAGAGATTTGAAAGAAAAATGGAAAAGAGAAGATACCCATCATGAGAGAATAGACAAGAATGTAATTGTTCTTGAAAGAATTGAAAGCAGGTGTGGTAGTTATCCGATCTTTGCTCGTTTTGCTAAGCTCCAATGCAGCAACTACAGCTGACAATGCCCCAAACACCAGAAAGTAAAAAGCTTCCATTTTAATTTTTTTCTCAGATCAAAGAGAAATGGATCTGGATTATTAACAGATGAACAAGGAACAACTTTATTATTCGGAGAGAAAGAGAGCTAAAAAAATAATAATAAGAGAAAATGACTACTCACTCACCTATAGATTCGGATTTCGGGCTAAACTTCGGACATGGGCTACTCAAATACTAAGAATTGCACAGGTAGCCACTTTTTTCAAACTATATGCTTATATATATAGCCAAATATGCAGACATATGTAATGCTTTTTTTTTAAAATCTTGCTATTTTAAAATATAATGATTTAGGGAAACGTCTATGTATTTTGAAAGAAAATATTTACGTCTTGTAATTAAATAATATATAATTTTTTTTTATTAATTTTGATTTTAATAAATAAGCTAGTGATTTTAGTGTAATTATTTTAATTTTCCTACATTTTATTAGTCTAAAATAAGTTAGCTACTATGTTTATTTCAAAATTTTATTGTATTTTTAAAAAAAGAAAAACAAAAAGACAAAAAGGAATATAGAGAACAACATTTCACATGAAAACGAAGATTGAACCTTTCCCAAAAAAAAAGACAAAGATAAAACAAAGAATTGATTGAATTGCTAACGTCATATTGACATCAGGCCGAGGAAAGAATAAATAGTCATTTTGGTAAATTATTAAAGGGGCATCAAACTAAAGGGATAGGAGTGTGTATTCATTTGCTAATAAGGGACATTACTTAGTTTTTCCTTTATGATTTAACAGTAGAAATTGCACTAGTAGCCATGTTTTATCGGGTTAAGTTCATAATTGGCTCTTATAAGGACTGATTTTGAGTTAAGTTTATATGACTCAATGGTGAGAGGCTATTGGGCATGGAGAGTTGTTTAACAATATTAAGATATAGTATGGTAAACGTGTATTTGTTTTATGTATACATAAAGAGGAGAAGATTAGTCTTTAAAAACTTTTTTTTTTGGTGAAAAACAAAAAATCAAAACCACACATTTTGAAGGACATATTGTATAATTTCTTGCACTTTAAAAAGTGTTGCCAATGTTTTTATGGCGGAAAACTTGGTATAACGGCCGCTGTTGTAAATGTACCCTTAGATACTTTTGACAATAATTTTTAGGGAAAACTAGATAAATGGACCATAAAATCTAAAATAATTATAAGTTTATACCCAAATTCAAAGTAATTCCTGAAATACAAATTTTTTCATAAATAATTATAACCCATACCCCTCATTCATTAAGGCAGATAATTTTTGCTTAATTGATACTAAATCAATATCATATATTGTAACTGATAATTTTTGCTTAACTGATACTAAATCAGTATCATATATTGTATTGGTATCAATGCTGATAATTTCGCTCAACTTGATACTAAATCAATATATATATATATATATATATAGAAGAATTACAAATAAGTACAATGATGAATATTTCACAAGAATGTAATCATGAATTCAAAAGAAATAAAGGAATAGATAGTAACCAATGTATTCTATATAGATGGTATTCCAGTAGAGAAAAAAAGGGCAAAATGTAAATTTTGCTAAGCTGAAGGATGTATAACATGCATAGAAAATCTATTAAAAATTAAAGTAAAAGAAAGAAGTGAAAATAGAGAAGCAAGTAATGATACAATAAACTTAAGAATAATAACATTAGAAAGTAGAATGAATGAATTAGAACAAAAGGCGATGTTGTTACAAAAAGGAAAACAACAACTTGAAGAAAGTCCTAGATGGTCTTTGATATCTTTACTAAATACTAGAATATCATCTACATATACTAAAACAAACCTTTTATAATCTCCGAATATACTATCCATCTTTCTTTGGAAAATTGGCAGGGCAGTTTTTAGCCCGAATGGCATAGCTAGCCATTCAAAATGTCCTTCAGGACAAGTGAATGATGTCCACTCGATACTTTCTTTATGCATTTTAACCTGCCAATATCCTGACTTGCAATCGAATTTACTGAATACCTTTTTTCCTTGAATTCGGTTGATTAGTTCATTTTTATCTGGTAATTTATATGCATCTGTTTTTGTGTTATCATTTAGTCTGGTATCAAAAATATGCTTGACCAAAAAAATGCTGAAAATGAAAAACAGATTGATGTAAATCCTACTGAGTACTCCCTCTCAAGTTGTGTACTATCATGTTTATCTCAGAGTTTTAACTATATTTTTTTTCCTTTATCTCAGAGTTTTAACTATTTTTCCTTTTTTTTATTTTTTTATTTTTTTATATTACCCTGTTCATATCTCTCTCTTAACCTGTTGTTCTTGATAACTTCTTCTTTAACCCCACCCCGGAGATGGCAATAGAGATGAACTTTTAATTTCAGCGAACTTTTTAATGCCTTGAAACATCCTAGGAATTTACAGGTTAATCCATCGTTGTTATTAAGAGGTTAAGAGCTTAACCATATACTAAGGGTAATTCATAACACATAATAACATATTATAATACAAACATAATTTACATAGAATATTATTTTGTAGGGAAAAATACAGAAAAACATAGGAGACTTACATGATTTGGACGGAGAGAGGTTTCCCTTTCGGAAACCCCAACTGACTCTTACATTAAAATGCAAACGTTTTATACAAACTTAATATTACAAGAGGGCTTTTTAGAGGTTTTGGTTGTGGAGAGTGGAGAGGATTTTTCGGAACATTGGCAAGGGGAATATGTTGTGTGTGTTGCAGTCGTTTTTTCTTGTCCACCCTTCTTGAGGAGAGCTCCTCTCTTTATATAGAGGTCCTGAGATGTAGAGTAAAAAACAAAAAAGTAATGGCCTAAATTTGGCCAACACTCTAGAGATAAGAAGATAAAAAGTAATTGTCATGAAATGACCGACATTCTAAAGATAAGATCGAATAATACACGTCGGGCACACATTTGGATCCCATCGTCACATACATTATTGTCACTTATTTGACGCGTGCTTATCAGTTTTTTCCTTTTTAAAGGATAGTGATAAAGTAAGCACTCACACGATAAATGTGGGCATACCCACATGACACATTTTTATTCCTACTTTATATTATTGTCGTTGTCTCGTTTTGTCTTCTTGCTTTCTTCTTTAGGTATCAAGGTTGTGCAAGCTATAGAATCAAAACTCATTCCAGAATCATCATCTTCATTCGGATCTTGAGCGTCCTGGTAGTGTAAATGTTCTCTATAGTCGTCTTCTCCGAAACTTGGGGATCTTCTTAGATTATTGGTTGGACTGTCTCTTATTGGGTTTGTATTTATTAGTTCCATATCTGGTACCAATCTATCTGCACTTGGATCTGAATTTTCTGTAGAAATTACATGCTTATCCTGTCCCTGTTGAAAGAACCTTTCTAAAGTCTTTTTTATTATGCTCTCTATTTTATCATTTTTTTTCTTTTTGTGAAGCATAGTTTTCTTTTTTAGTGTATCTGCTTGAGTAAATGATCTAGGTAGTCTTCGTCTTGATGAAGAACTTTCATCTTCACTTTTTGACAAAGTTACAGCCATAAACAGATTTGAGGTGTCTTTACCAGCTACTGTTTGAACTGGACTAGCCGTATCTTTTTCATTCGATACGGTGGATTTTATTGCATTCATTGGGAAATACACACCCTTCTCATCCATTTTATTGAGAGATGGAAAACTCGGTTCTGAAGTCTGTGTACTAGTGTGAGCCTTTTGAGATGAATCCTTTCCTTTGAGTAATTTTACGTGCTCTATCAATTTGGCATTTTCTTGAAGTAAGGCTTCGGTTTTTCCATTTAATCTTTTAAATGCTTCGGTCATCGAGGAACAGTGGTCACAAAAGATTATTTTATCGGTGTCTTTTTGAATGTTATATTGCGGTGTCTTTTGTGGATTTTGTCTAAGGGCTGGAGAAATATAGTAGTTTGGACCAAGTATCCCTCTTACATAATCTAGAGATTCAGTAAAATCGTTAAAACCTTTTAAAAAAGGACTTTTAACCCCGTTGATGGAGTCTATTACTTCTATCCAAGTTTGAAAAATGCCATTAGTTTTGCCATGTATGACAACATAATATTTAAATTTGTTCTCTCTACTTTTGTCTGTAAAATATTGACATAATGCATTTAATGAAGCTATGAAATATTTACTATCTTTCTTGTTATATGCCATCCATAGGTTATCCACTAAACATTTATGAGGTCTATCTAACACACATTCTGGCAATTCTCTAAATAATAAATTTGACTTTGGGTAACATATTAAATTATGCTTACCGAAATACATACGTTCCATCATTTCTATCGATGTTGTCTGAGGTCTAAACTTTGTATTTCCTAATAGAGTCTGGGCATATGTGTCTGATGATGAGGCTACTCCTTTACTTTTGTCTATTGGAGCTGGTCATGTTGGTCCCATGCTGAAAATAAATATATAGTTAGGTCATTTTTATATTTAATCTACTTAACTGGTTTGCTAGAGTGTTATCTTTTCCTTTTATATATTCAAATATTACATTGGGATATATAGATATAGTATCTATAAAATTTAGCCATCTTCTCTTGCTACTAGCCTTTTGATTTATCTTCTGATGAAATTTAACTATGGCTTTGCAGCTAGTTAGTACTAATATTTCATTTTTATTTAAAACATATAACTTAAAACTATTTAATCCATATATTATTGCTAAAACTTCAGCATCTATACTGCTCATATTTCTTTTTTCTTTATATTTTTCACTTTGATAAGCACAAATCTTTTCTTCTGTCTTATCACTGTATTTACTTGGTCTGGCTTTTAATACAGCTTCCCATCCTTGGAAACTTTCATCTGTCTCAATTATTAAATAATTTGATTCTATTGGTATACTTAGATCAGGAAGATTTTTAACTTTTTCTTTAATTTGTTGTACTAATTTTATATCTTCTATGTTAAAATATTTTTGCCCTTTGCTTCCTGTTTTTGAGTATAATGGTCCGGCTATCTTTCCTAGGTCTTTAATAAAATTTCTAGCATAATTTATCAATCCTAGAAATTTTTGTAAATCTTTTGTATTATCTAATTTATCAGGCATGTCTAATACTTTTGTTGCTATATGTGGTTGTAATTTACTTTTCCTTCTCCTAATATGACCCCTAAAAAATTGATATGGTTCTTGCATAATTCTATTTTCTTTTTACTTACTATTATTCCATTTTGTACAAATAATCTAAATACTGTCTGTAGATGTCCTAGATGGTCTTTGATATCTTTACTAAATACTAGAATATCATCTACATATACTAAAACAAACCTTTTATAATCTCCGAATATACTATCCATCTTTCTTTGAAAAATTGGCGGAGCAGTTTTTAGCCCGAATGGCATAGCTAGCCATTCAAAATGTCCTTCAGGACAAGTGAATGATGTCCACTCGATACTTTCTTTATGCATTTTAACCTGCCAATATCCTGACTTGCAATCGAATTTATTGAATACCTTTTTTTCTTGAATTCGGTTGATTAGTTCATTTTTATCTGGTAATTTATATGCATCTGTTTTTGTGTTATCATTTAGTCTTTTGTAGTTAATCACCATTCTTGTTTTTCCTCTTACTATCTCACTATGATTTCTAACCATGAATGTTGTTGATCTATGTTTTGATGTAGATCTTCTTATTACTCCTAAATTTTATAATTCTTTAATCTGTACATCAAAATCTTCTAGATCTTGGTTAGTTGTCTTAATAGCAGCTGTTTTTATTATGTATTCAGGATTTATGATATCTAATTTACAAACCACCTTATTATTCTTCCAATATTTTAAGGGTTTTCCCCCTATTATTTCCATCTCATCTAATATTCTTACTATATTGTCTAAATCTTTAGGACTTCTAATTGTACCTATCTTATCTATTCCTGTTTGAAAATTATAGAATTCATTTTCTACTTCTATCAGGGTATAATATTTTTCTCTTATATCATATTCTTCTTCTTCTTCGTTTTCTTCTTCCTCGTATTGTTCTTTATTTTCTAAGTCTTGACAACATTGGCTTTTATTTTTACAGTCTTTACAACATGTTTGTAAGTTATCATGGTTTGGGGTACTAGCTTGTCTTCCTTTTGTTTCAAGATTGATAGTTTGTACTGGTGTATAAGTTAGATTTTTTAAAAATATTACTCCATCTCTTGTAATTAATGTTCCTCCGTTGTTTTGTATCATGAATTTTAATCCTAGGACAAAATCTACATTTATATTAAGGTCTCTTACCCATATCCTGTCAAGAGTATACATTGGCTTATAAAAGTCATTACATGTATTTATATAACTTACCTGTGTTTTTCCTATATAATGTTGATAAGTATTATAAGTTCCATCCATTTGCATTGCTGCAATTGATTTATCCAATGTTTTTATTAATTTTTGTGGTAGAATTCTTTTATTTATTATGCTACATGTACATCCTGTATCTACTAACGCTAAGGTTTCTAATTCTATGTCTTGTATTTTGAGTCTAGCCAGTACTTTAACAGTAGTAATTTTTTTTATCTTCGTTACATATTAAATTTTCATAATCATTTACCATTGTATCTATATTCATTAGCTCTGCTTCTTGGGCAGATGTTCTATACATTCCCCAATCTTCTGTTCTTTGCACTGATTCTGTCTTACTTTCTTAAAGTTGTTGTTTTCCTTTTTGTAACATCACCTTTTGTTCTAATTCATTCATTCTACTTTCTAATGTTATTATTCTTAAGTTTATTGTATCATTATTGCTTCTCTATTTTCACTTCTTTCTTTTACTTTAATTTTTAATAGATTTTCTATGCATGTTATACATCCTTCAGCATAGCAAAACTTACATTTTACCCTTTTTTCTCTACTGAAATACCATCTACATAGAGTACATTGGTTACTATATATTCCTTTATTTCTTTCGAATTTATGATTACATTCTTGTGAAATATTCATCATTGTACTTATTTGTAATTCTTCTAAATCTATATCTTCTAAACCTATTTTGTTTATTAATTCTTCATTATTTGGCTCGGAATCATCAGACCGGGTTTTGTCTGCTATCTCTACACTTACTATTGAATATATACTCTCATTATCTGACATATATTCATCTACATTAATCAGTGTTTCCTGAAAATCTTCTATCAACTGCGAGTTTCTAGTTCTACTATTATTTCTTTTAGGACATACATTTGATAGGTGTTCTATACTTTCATATGTGAAACATTCTAATTTATTTCTATAGTTTCTATCGTTTCTATATTTCCTAACATGCCTTTCTTTATTTAGGTATGATTTCTTAGTTGAAGACCTTCGTAGATAGTATCTTCTATTATTATATTGCTGATCATAGTAAGGTCGGCATTTCTTGAATCTCTTCTTTGGTTTACTTTGTTCTTTATCATAACTTTGGGTTGTATATATAACATTCTTAGAGAAACTCATTTCATTCTGCTTTAATTGTTTCTGTATTTGTATGTTTGTACATTTTTCTGTTAATATTTCCATTACATGTTGTACTTTATGTCCTATAGACCATTTACCATTCGGGTTTTGTATTACTCCTTCTCTTTTATATCATCTTTCTTCTATTTCTCTACCTAGAGCTCCTGGTAATTTATGAAATAACTTTTTTCCTAACTCTTCATCAAAAGAATTTTCACTAATTGTGCAATAATAATAATAGTATTTGAGAAAGTTTTTGATGTAGAACCAACTTGTAATGCTTAATTGTTCTAATTTTATTAACGCATTTCTTTGTAATACTACCAAACCGTTATTTGGGTCTTCTCCTGTAATTAGACTATGTACCTTATTTGTAAAATTATATGGGTTTGCTCTCATATATACTAATGCTTGGAATTCTTGGGGGAAGTTAGATTTATATGCTTTCCATAAGGCTTTTGCAGATTCTCCTAGAAAGGTTTCCATGTATTTATACATTGTTTCTACGTCTGCATCTTGGTATGTTTTTATATAATCTGCCACTACTATTCCTTTCCATAAGTCTATCACTGTATTCCATATTTGTGGATCGTGAGCAGCTATGTTTAATATTTTTCCTTTACTCCCTCCTTCTTGCAACCTGATGGGTTCTTTTATAGGTATTCTCCTACCCATTGGTCTTACATTTTCTGTTACAGTATCAGGGTTTACCCTAAATACCCTTCTTCTTGATACATTTCCTGTACTTGTGTCTATTGTATGCGGTTGGGCAGTTCTTTGGAACGGACTAGCACTTAAACTGGTTGATTCCATAAATTCTTTTTGACTTATTATAGAATTTCTTTCCGTTTCATCTTCGCTAACATATATATTATCTATTATTTCATCTAAGCTTGCTAATTTTTCTTGGTTCTTATAGTCTTTTCTATATCCTAAATTATCTGTTCGGAAGTTGCATGTTTTAAAATGTCTTTCTACTTCTGTTATACCCATATTTCCTGTCTGACACCCTTTACATTTAAACGTTATATTTTCATTATCTTTCTATCTCCTTTCTGCTTCTTGTAAAGCTTCATCTACTTCATATCCTTCTTGTATTATTTCTACGTTCATAAAATCCTTTTCTTCTTCTACTTCTAGTTCGTCTTTTAAGTCTGTTTGGTTTAAATAATTATAGTTTGTGAATCTTATAGATGCTTCTCCTTTTGTATTAGTGTACAATAGGTGAGAATCTGGTGTGAGTACTTTCTTTTTATTAAATTGTTCTAGGTTTCATTCTAATCCTGCATATTCTTCTGAATTTATTTTTATTGGCTTTATTAACTTTATGCCTTTATTTCTCATTACTTCTACTACATCTTCTACTTTTAGTTTAAACCTTGTATTACTACTTGATACAATTTTTCCAATGAAACCTACACACATGAGTAAATTATTCCCACTATTCATTTCTTCATATCCTTTAGTCTGTATTTCTATTTTTATATGCTTTTCGAATTCTGTTAAATTAATCATAAAATCTGGGCTAATATAAAATGTTCATCCATTATTTGTCATGTCTACTTCTGTTAATCCTATAATGGATTTCTTCAAATCAGACCATCTATCATCGTATATTACTATTAATACTTTAGTGCCTAGATTCTTTCTAGTTAATCTTTTTAATCCTATTACTATTAATCACATGTGCATTAATGTCAGTCTGTTATGTACTATTCCTCTTAGGGATTCTGGGTTTACTAGATTCATAGTAGCTATTTCTTTTCCTATAGCTGAAATTTGTTCTTCTCTATAATGTCTATATAGCTGATTATTTCTAGTAAAATATCCTGTATCATATAAAATCTTTGGGTTAAGTAGGTTTAACTGATTCTGTTGGAATATTTTTAGGTCTTTATCTATATCTATTACTTGGTTTAACTCCTAGATTTGTTTGTCCGTTTGTTTATTTCGTGTTAGTATTCTTGATATAAGGTTATTCCCTATTCTATTATTAGAAAAACTTACTCGTGGTCTTTCTTCGATTGTTGTTCTTCTACCTGAAAGAAAGTTCATTTTTGTGATTTTCTAGCTGTTATTGATCTCTCTTTATGTGGAGTAATTTCAATATTTTTCAATTGAGTGATTAATTCTTCTATTTCTAAGTTCTTAGGTTGTTCCTTTATAGCTTCTTTTTCTTTAATTATTTTATCTAGTTTTTTATTTATTTCTAACAGTAGAGCTATTATGGTATTATTCTATTTGATAATTACTTGATTTGATTTACTTGCAGGTTGGTGATCAGACAATCTTTGCGGATCTGGTTGGATGCTTGCTGTGAATTTTAGTGCTTTAGCATATAATGGATCTTGGGATAAATCATTCATGAAAGGAGTTTTTCTTCTAGTCTTTGTATTGTCTTTTTTAATTCGTTAACTTCAGTGGTTACTATTTCTACTTGTCTTGTAATTTTTGTAACTAATTCAGTTGTTCTTATTTCTAATTCTTTAGGCTTTTCTGTTATGGTTTTTATTAGCTTTTCTACTTCAACTTTTGTAGGTATCTTTTCTATATTAAACTTATTATTCAGGTATTGAATTTTTCTAGCTAGTTCTAATCCTTGTGATTTTAAGAAATCAAAGTTTTGTTCCAACTTTTCTAGTATCTTTTTATGTTTGCTTTGAGTTAGTTCTATTATTTCTAGTACTCTTACTATATTCTTATCTTGTTCCTGCGTTTTCTCACTAAAATTTATTATAAGATCTATTATAGTATTATATTGCTTATCTTCGGAATGTAGCAAATGTTCTCCTTAGCTAAAGTTGCACCTTATTACCGTATTTTCTTTTAATATTCTATATTTCTTTTCAGGGTAAATTCTTAAGTCTAGGTAGTCTAGTCTTTTTAATGAATCTATAGTTACTATTCTTATCCTAGCGGAAAAACTAGTTTACTAATATATTTCTTTTGGACGTTTATGCGATTATTTGCGTGTTGGATGTCACTGTCTATGCTTTGTAACTCCCATTTTATTGCACTTAACAATTCTGGGTTGACTAATGTTGGTCTATTTGACGAATATAGGCCCCCGTGATTACAAAGTATGTCTACTAAGTCTCTTGTTTCTAATACTTTTAAATATAGACTTAATGCCTTTTTTAGTTTTAACCACTCTAGTTTTATTTGTATTTATCTATATAAGTACCAATATCTTAATCTTAATTGGTTAGCGAAAGAGTGTTTTTTCATATATTATGTTTGTCTAGATTTTAACTGTGAGATAAATTTATATTCTAATCTGGATATTATATTAATTAAATGATCTAATCTTATATGTTCTTGTGGGTCTAAATTACTTAAAAGTTTTAGTCTCTGATTACGTTGTAGTCTCTTATATTCTAGATATAGGCTTTCCAATTTTCTTTTTGTTTCTAAATGTATCTGAGTATTGCGCAAAGGTCTTCTCATTCAATGGTAACTTCCCAAAAACTTCTCTCTCTAATACCAAAAATATGCTTGACAAAAAAAATGCTGTGAAAAATGCTGAAAATGAAAAACAGATTGATGTAAATCCTACTCAGTACTCCCTCTCAAGTTGTGTCCTATCATGTTTATCTCAGAGTTTTAACTATATTTTTTTTCTTTATCTCAGAGTTTTAACTATATATTTTTTTCTTTATCTCAGAGTTTTAACTATATATTTTTTTCTTTATCTCAGAGTTTTAACTATTTTTTGAGTTTCTGTAAGAATGTTATATATACAACCCAAAGTTATGATAAAAAACAAAGTAAACCAAAGAAGAGATTCAAGAAACGCCGACCTTACTATGATCAACAATATAATAATAGAAGATACTATCTACGAAGGTCTTCAGCTAAGAAACCATACCTAAATAAAGAAAGGCTTGTTAGGAAATATAGAAATGATAGAAACTATAGAAATAATTTAGAATGTTTCACATGTGGAAGTATAGAACACCTAGCAAATGTATGTCCCAAAAGAAATAATAGTAGACTAGAAACTCGCAATTAATAGAAGATTTTCAGGAAACATTGATTAATGTAGATGAATATATGTCAGATAATGAGAGTATATATTCAATAGTAAGTGTAGAGATAGCAGACAAAATCCGGTCTGATGATATAT
The DNA here is from genome assembly GCA_029582445.1 of Solanum paucissectum. NCBI lineage: Eukaryota > Viridiplantae > Streptophyta > Magnoliopsida > Solanales > Solanaceae > Solanum > Solanum paucissectum. The sequence continues at coordinate 36,613 of JAJONZ010002373.1, forward strand.
ATATATCATTAAGGTTTATTGTTCAGAAATTACTCATTAGTCCATGATACTATAAGAGTATATGTGTATCTTAGTCCATGATACTATAAGAGTATGGGAAGTTCTAGTACTAATATCTGTATTTCATTAAATGCGACCAATTGTTACTTAGGGCTTTTAGCGATGAGCTCAATCAAAAAACACATGCAGATGATATTGATAATTTTCTGCTCAACCAACTCGGACATTATTTGACTAATGATTTTTCTAGGGGGTGTAATAAGATAAATAAATGTGGCGTTTCATCTTTTATTTGACCCTTAATTTGTCCTTTTTATTGTACACTGTTTGGACATCTAATTGATAAAATAAAATGTCATAGTTAATATTGCCAACTACTACTTCATGGTTAAATAGGAAAAATAAAGTAAAATGCAATCTTGTTTTTTCATAGATAAAACTTTGGCCCAGTGTGAAATTATGAGTTAGTCTCTCCTTGAGAATCATATCATTCACCTGTAACGTATTGCCACAAAAGAAAGCAATAGCTCGAAAAAGGTATTTTCCCTTAAACGACTAATATGACCACTAGCTTGATTAGATAAACCTTGACCGCTCTTAGTTTTTGGATCGAATGAAAAAGGTGCGAGCTAAGAGAGAAGTGAAAGGTTTACACAACCGTAAGAACTAAAGGTTGCTCCACAACAATAACTAAAGCAAAAGTAAATTCAACCTCAGCGGATTAGAAGGTTAGAAGGCTAGCTAGCGTAATAAAAAAGGCGAACTTTCTTGTGTTTTGTTTTCCAGTCATGTTTTCAATGAGAGTATCATATAGACAGTAAAATATAAAGGGAATATATTTTTAATATCTCGAAAGGCTCTTATAGTTTATATTGTGCGATCACTAAATTAAGAGTCTTGCACTCTATCAACTGAGCTAATTGTACTGGAGAATCCAATGTAAGTCTCAAACATACAATGCATTGATAACATTGTATTGGGCCAGGGTCCAATATTGAGCAAATTAAGCTTATATGGATGCAGTTGAAAAATATTATAAGAAAAATAAGCCCTTCAAATATGTAAAGTGATTTTTCTGATTAAAGCAAGAAAAATAAGTTTCAAGAAAGAGGGAAAAAAGGGTCTTTGAATAAATGGACAAGGAAAGACACTGAAAGAGCAAAGAGAAACTGGACAAAAGAGAGAGGAACTAAAATACTAAACTAATTAAATAGTTGTTCATTCAACTGATTAAATGTAAATCCTACTCAGTACTCCCTCTCAAGTTGTGTCCTATCATGGTTATCTCAGAGTTTTAACTATATTTTTTTTCTTTATCTCAGAGTTTTAACTATATATTTTTTTCTTTATCTCAGAGTTTTAACTATTTTTTGAGTTTCTGTAAGAATGTTATATATACAACACAAAGTTATGATAAAAAACAAAGTAAACCAAAGAAGAGATTCAAGAAACGCCGACCTTACTATGATCAACAATATAATAATAGAAGATACTATCTACGAAGGTCTTCAGCTAAGAAACCATACCTAAATAAAGAAAGGCATGTTAGGAAATATAGAAATGATAGAAACTATAGAAATAAATTAGAATGTTTCACATGTGGAAGTATAGAACACCTAGCAAATGTATGTCCCAAACGAAATAATAGTAGACTAGAAACTCGCAGTTAATAGAAGATTTTCAGGAAACATTGATTAATGTAGATGAATATATGTCAGATAATGAGAGTATATATTCAATAGTAAGTGTAGAGATAGCAGACAAAATCCGGTCTGATGATATATATATAT